>CP116453.1:64617780-64872780 GCA_028216015.1 Quercus dentata
AATTTTTTTGACTCATGAACAGTAGCTTATCAAGTTTGATGGACTATTGTTTATTCTTCAAATTTTTTTCTATTATAATAATCGTGTGTTGAATAAAAAATGTTGGAAGATGTTTAGTTGTTAAAAATAATAATAATAATGAATAAAGAAATAATATTTAAAATGAGATAGAGAATGAGATAACGAATTTATTAGAAGGTATATTTGAAAAATTGATAAATATAAATAAAATTACTGTCATTTTTTAAATAATATAAAAATTTGATGGATTTACTGAGATACTTTCACTCATCTCCATAAACAAATTGTCCAATTTTGAAACAGCTTCAACCTGGAAAAAGTCGGTGGAAGGTTGTGATACTGTGGGAAAAACATCCTGTATATTATCTCTAAAGCAAATTTACTTTATTACGAAAACGGTTATAAGGTAAACCATGTGTCACCGAAAAGTAAATGAAGTCTAGTCAAGAAATGGAAAAAGTTAATGATGAGATTAATCAGTGCATCCAATTGGCAAATCTAATCAAGCAGTGACTAACGGTCGAAATTATGACCTACTTTTGCTTCCAATTTAGGCCTATTATCTAGGAAAATAGATCTAGGGGACATGCTCCACATGCAAGTCAGGCGCTCACAGGACCGTTCTGATTTGTACCTGACGTCGGATTTGTACCTGACTTGTAAATGAATGTAGATGTATATTTACTAAAAGAATATTATAGGCTAAACTAATTTATCGTGATCATTTTAATAAAAATGTTGAACACCGTATTTTAAGAATTACAAATATTTGAGTTTAAAAGATAAAATAAAGTTATATTCACAACATTTTTATAATAATTTTATAACAAATTCAATGTAGTAAATCGTTACTAATTCTAATTTGACCTAAATTTCGATATTATTTTTTACCCACAAAATAACAGCTTTTTTTTGCATAAGATTTATTATAAAAATATTGTAGACCTAGCATTATTCCAAAATTAATTCTCCTTAATCCTTAATCCTTAATCCCTTTTATAAATTAAAAAAATATTAAATAACAATAATAAATATTAACCCAAATAACAACAAACATAAACCAAACAAAAAACAAGACAAGACTAAAACAACAAGTGAACAAATTGTTCAACAAAAAGCCTATTATAAAACAAAAAGATAAAACTAGTTAATCATTTAAATTTGTAGATTGTTTAACCTATTCAATAAAATAATCTCTAATTTCATTTTTCCTTACAAAATGGTACTAAAAAAAATATTGTGGTTGTGAGTTCTCCGATGATGATGATCGTTATACTCTTTTTGGCTTTGCAATCACAATAATTTTGTCATCCTTAGTGACTTGATTCACAATTGTAGCAAATATTCAAGTTATCACTTTATTAGATTTTGTATAATTTAAATTTCTTAATGACCACCCTAAAAAAAATTCATAGAGCCGCTACTTTAGCAAGAAATCAATGACCATAGTATATAGGATCATGCTAATAAGTACCCTTAGGGCAATGGTTAACAATCTATTTTAGGAAAGTTTTGACACTACTTTTATTGGAAATGTAAAATCACAAAATATTAATTTTTTTTTCCTCATAAAAAATTTCTTTAAGTGAATTGTTAACTATTACCATAAGGGCATTTGTTAGCATTTCTCTAGTATATAATCCATAAACTAATAAACATGATAGACAATACAAAATTTATAAATATAATATAAGCATTGAAAATGATAGTTTGTCAATTTTAAACTAATTGGATTAGATAATCAGCTATTGTAAAATTAGTAGAAGCATACAAATCCCAATCCAAAAATGCAAGTCATGTTATGTCCCACGTAAGGGTACTGTAGTATAGAAGGGATTAAAAGTTTTAATGTAAAACAACAACATCTTCTTTCCAAACTTCGGCGCCGTTGTTCATATTATAACCGAAAAAGTGAGAAACTAAATGTGCATTCAAATCCTATAAATACCCTTAAACACTTTCATCTTCCTCATCACCTCCACAACTCTCAACTTCTAAACTCACTAAGCCACTTCTTCTCTCTCTTACACTTACACAGACAGTCAAAGTTACAAACAGACACATTATTTTCTCCTTCAAATCAAACCAAAATGGCATACCCCAAAAGCTCTCTTGTCCTTGCACTTCTCTCTATGTTCATTTCTTAGTGATAGCATCTCCTATGACATACAATGTGGTGAGTTTGGGAGCCAAGGGAGATGGGAAAATGGACTCGACTCAGGCTTTTGTTAGTGCATGGACAAAAGCTTGTGCCTCAGTAAGTCCTGCCATAATTTATGTGCCAGCAGGGAGGTTATATCTCGGGCAAGTGGTTTTCAGTGGACCATGTAAGAACAATGCTATCACTGTGCGCATAGATGGGACACTTGTGGCTCCAGCAGACTATAGGGTCCTTGGAAATACAGGAAACTGGCTTTTGTTTAAACATGTTGATGGGGTTACCATATCTGGTGGAATTCTTGATGGCCAAGGCACTGGTTTGTGGGCTTGCAAAGCTTCTGGCAATAGTTGTCCTTCGGGAGCCACGGTATGTGAAAATGATTAAATTACCTTTTCTTACATATTTAGAGTTTATAACAATTCCATTTATCTTTAGTTTTTTTTCTTTTTAGCTTTTCAGCTTATATTTGTTTACGTACAATTTTAAAGTCTCTTGATCGACTTTCAAAATATAAGTTTTCCACAAAAAACTATGTTTAAAATTTAAATGCACACTAAGCAGTTTCACATAGGAAACTGTCAAGTGCCCGGAAATAGGTTAAAAGTGTCCATCACAAATTAAAGTGTTTGTGAAGAAGAAAATGGTTTTTATGGTGGGCATTACTATAGATTTTTCTTACATTGACCGAGTAAAAGAAAATAGAATTTGAAATATTTTAACTTTTTGGGGCTAGATTCACCCTTAATATACATTATATATATATATATATATATATATATATATATCGTTATTTTCTAGGTAACTAAACTGGGAGTGGGTGGAATGAACACTTCTGGTATGCCTTTTCTGTTTGGATTTTCTTTTGAACTTTTGACTGATTTTTCCCTCTTCTGTTTTGATGGAGATTTTTGAGAAATTAAAATAGCTTCCAAGGAAATCGTATCGACTATACTTGGGAATAATCCCATCTTATGTAGCAGAATATCAATAAACATGCTTAAAAACTTAAGAGAATATATGTGAAATGTCAGATTTAGATCCTCTAGATTTTGGGGTATTTATCAATAGATTTCCTTAAATCCTAACCACTTTTTAATAATTTAATGATCTTGATTTTGTCATGTCATCATTTCACTAATAGTATTCTTAAAATAATGAAATAATATTGCAAACAAAACAATTAAGATTATTATTAGTGAAATGTCGACATGGCGGAATCTAGACCATTAAATCATTAAAGAATAGTTAGGATTTAAGTAAATCTATTTAGTAGAGTACCCTAGGAAATTTAGAGGATTTGAATCCAAGAAAGGTCAAACAACTTGTTTTGGCTTTTGTTGTTGTTGCTTGCATTGGAAGTCCATCCCATTAAGGTCAAACATATTTAATTCAATAGTCTTTCACACACACTCACATATATATATATATATATATATATATATTTATATATATATATTACATATAATTTTTAAAACAATAATAATTGGAATATTTTCTTGTGTGTATGCAAGCAGACATTGGAATTTTCAAATTCGAACAACATTGCAGTCCATGCATTAACCTCCCTAAACAGCCAAATGTTCCACATCGTCATCAATGCTTGCCACAATGTGAAAATGCAAGGTGTTAGGGTCACTGCTGCTGGAAACAGTCCAAACACTGATGGAATTCATGTTCAATTATCTTCAAGTGTCACAATTCTCAACTCCAAGATTGGGACTGGTGATGATTGCATCTCAATTGGCCCTGGTACCACTAACTTGTGGATTGAGAATGTTGCATGCGGACCTGGGCATGGAATTAGGTATTTAATTACTTTTTTTATTCGTTAAAATATTACATGTTTGAAACAACTATATTACATGGTGATGCTAAATTGGTCTTATTGGTGTACTTAATTGGTGCAGCATTGGGAGTCTAGGTAAGGACCAAAGAAGAGGTCAGGGTACAAAATGTGACCGTTAAAACAGCTACTTTTACTGGGTACTTAATGGGGTGAGGATTAAGTCATGGGGAAGGCCTAGCAATGGGTTTGCTAAGAACATTCTATTCCAACATGCCGTTATGACAAATGTCCAAAATCCTATAGTAATTGACCAAAACCACCGTCCCCGGCAATAAGGGATGCCCTGTCAGTAATATTTTTTTAAACCTTATTTTGCATGCAAATGTAGTTTAAAAAAAGATATGGTTGTTTTTGAAAAGGCCTAAACATGTTCAAGTAAATCACACATCAATTCTAAAAATTTTAGTTCCCATAAGCCTAAGACAATAACCTTTAAAACTCACTTTTTCAAGGTTTTTAAAGTACAAATATACTTTAGTATACTTTTAGCAAAAAGTTAGATAAATTGTTCTCAAACGGACACATAGCCAAGCCTATTATCATGTCAAAATCAATTGTTACTCTATCCTAGTTTTGAACCCAAAATGAGCCCCCCCAAACATTTTCAAAGTTTTGTACTTTACTTCATAATTTGTTCAATATTTTTCATTTCTATTTTTAGTTGGAGCTTGCATCCCATCAGTGGAAAATTAATTTCTTTTTTCCTTTTATTAGGCTTCTGGAGTAAAAATTAGTGATGTGACATACCAAGATATCCATGGAACATCAGCAACAGAGGTTGCTGTGAAATTTGATTGTAGTTCTGGAAATCCATGCTCTAGAATAAGATTGGAGGATGTAAAGCTCACTTACAAGAATCAAGTAGCCCAAGCTTCGTGTAGCCATGCTGCTGGAACATCTACTGGTTTTGTCCAGCCCACAAGTTGCTTATAGAGAGGGAAAAATTATACAAAATACGTATCTATGAAGGATAGAAAAGGAACTTACATTCTTGTCCTTTCATCCTTTGGGAAAAAAAATTATACACATTTTTAGTTTCTTTAATATGGAGATTAGCGTGATAGGTAATTGAGTTATAAGTTGATTGCTGAAGCCTGTGGCGGTGCTTATCGATTGGGCATTCTTGAAGCATGCCGGGCCTAGCAATCAAAATATAATGTTGAAAGTTTAAACGCCTATTTGGGTGTTTATACTTTGTATGTCGAATTGTTATAAGAGATACGGTTGTGTTTGATGTATTAGTTTCAATTGGACCTCACTTATTGGATTTATATATTTTTATCATTTCCATATTTTTCAATGAGAAGTCACATTAATTATATTCAACTAGCTTGAAATGCATATGCATGGATACACTTAAAAATACACAATAAGATGCATAATATAATTCATATATATATAATTTAAATACTATTGATAGTCATTTTTATATTTTGTTAACTCTTTAAAAAATTTTGTATTATGACAACTGCTCCTGATAATTGCTTTTTGTCATCAAACTAAGATACCAATTTGTTTTTTGGTATAAGTGGTGATTGATTCTCAAATCTTTTATTCGACAACATGAGACTTTTTCCAATTGAGCAAATTAAAAGCCACACATTTAAGAATTATTAATAATATGAAAGCGTTTCATTAATTGGTCCTTCCATAGAAGAGTTATTTCTACATACAGTAAATAAAGTCATGTCCCAAGGCTATGGTAATAAATTTCTACATTAATTATTTCATGGGAAATTATTGTATACTCCGAAGTAGTAAATGCGTACTCCCTCCTCTCACATGAATGGTGGGTCCCACTAATTAAATTCATGATGGGACCCACCATTCATGTGAGAGGAGGAGTATTACATTTATGGTACTCCGGGAGTACCTAATAATTTTCCATTATTTCATATATTTTATATTTCTTAATAGAATATATTAATTTTGATATATTGCAAAAAAAATTAAAGCAAAAAAAGCTACCAGTGTTAATGAGTAAAAATGTGGTATCAATGACGAATTATAAAACAATTATAGCTAATGATATAAATTTATATATATATATATATATATATATATATATATATATTTATAGAGTTTCAATGCATATTGTTCGCTCCTAATGATGCTCTTTATAGCTTGTACTATAAAGATTTGCCCAGAAATAATAAATTGGTTGTTGGGGTCATTTGTCTTGCCTAGCCACATTTTGGTTAATGAGCTTAACTTTTTGTGAGACCATGCCCTCAGCCAATTGAATCAAAGTTGAGCCAAACTTTAGAATTTATTGTTAAATTATTATGGACAACATTATTTGAGGAAAGTTAATAGATTTAGCTTAAAATATTCTCTTTTTTTGTTTTTTTTTTTTTGTTTTTATGTCAAAAACTTTGTAACCCAATTGAGATCTTTTGATATTTATTACAAAGATATATATGGATCAAAGCCCCACATCCTCCATTATAATTATTAAATTACTAAACAAACCAGGTTGAAATATCTTAAGCAGGCTTAGAAAGTTACTTCCTTAGTCAATATATAGGTCCTTTACCCTTTCCATATTAATTCAAGAAGAAATCCCCCATGTGGTGAAGTTAGGTTGGATCCCTAATTAAAGGACAGTCCTCACTGTTGCTTTAGTTGAAGAAGGTTGAAGTAAGATGCATTCTCATGAAATTTGTTTACAATAGCTATTGACTTAATATACTCATATCTTTGTCTTGACCCCTAAGTTAAATTATATTCTTTCGGTACATATAATTTGGCATGGATATGGACCTAGCTAACTCATGTAGTCTCTATACCTTCTTCCTAAGTTAATTGGTCACTGTGTTTGCTTACAAGTCCAAATAATTTAAGTCCAAAACGTACATAAGGCACGGTTGATTAACTACAGTAATTCATAGCATTCAAGTTAACATTCTTAGAATGGTAGCGGGAGTAGTGGGACCGGCCATTATGATAACTCAAGTTCTTTATAACTTTACAATTAACGAAGGATTTTAAAATAGAAAAAAATATATATATATATATATATATATATATAAATGTAGAAATTTTATTTCATAGGTAATGACCATTAGATCACATTTCTACATATTTCTATAAAGGTAAGCCTCTTAATTTTTAAAGCCTTTGATTATTTGCGACCTATAACATTTTTATTTATTTTATACACAATGATCTGTATATCCTTTTACATGGACATTAATTAAATGATTATATTTGCTATTTACTAATAGTTAAAAATTTTGGGACATAGTAATTTATCTTAGTAGAAGAGCAAGTGATCTTCAGTTTGAACACACTCATATTCCATTAAATTCATAGTTTCTTAATAGTTTTAGAATTTGAGACAATTAATAATTAATCATATTCACATTACTTAAGTTTCCCGACATTTTTCTTTTAAGTTTCACGCATAGGAGAATGTACAGAGTGTGAAATCCTAAATGGTTGAATTTTGAAGATGATATGCCTAACCCCATGCCATGAAGTCTATGGGTGTGCATGAATGTCAACGCACATCACATGGGTAGCTAACTAACATTGCATGCAACAGGGAAACCCTGAAACAAGGTCCAAAACAGTGAGTAGATTGTGTTGCCAATGTATTGAAGACTGAACTCAGAAAACTGATTGGTTTATAATATATTCTTTAGCAAAAGACCATGCATTTTGTCCAGTGGCGGAGCTAGGATTCGACTTTAGAGGGGGCAAAATTTATAACTAATATACATGTGTCTCTATAAACAAATACATATTGTGTATGTAGCATACAACATATGCATCATATATACACAATATTAACCAAACTTGACAATTAAATGCCAATAATATGAATAGTAAGTGATCATTCAATATTAAAAGATCCCCTAAAATCATTGCATATCATTATATTGTGTATAGTTTATTAGTGTTTTAAAAAAATATATATATATATATATATAGCGAATAAAATAATCCCCTAATATATTTTATGGAATTTGTCATGTAATTGTTTCCAAATTTTATATCTTAATACTTTTGAAAGGAAACTTTTTTTTTGGGTGCTATTTTCGTCTCTTCAATTAAGATTTTTCTTCTTTATTTAAGTTTATTTTTATAAATTTTGAACTTTAAAAAATATTGATAAAGTAAAAAAAGATATGAAGATATATGATATATCAATTGAGTTTGACTTTTCAAAAAGATAAGGAGATATATATACCCACAAAGAAAAAAAAGGATGTATGTGGTTGTTTATCAGAATCTGCACTTTACAGTATTATTTTGAAACATGTAGCTAAAGAAATTTTCAATATAGCTCAATTACTCACACAGTACTTATCACAATTTCAATTAAATCTACACCTTTTACTATTACACACATAAAAAAAAAAAAAAATTTTGGGCAGGTCAGGGGGGGCAAGTGCCCCCTCTCGACCCCCCCTGACTCCGCCCCTGATTTTGTCTGCTCATTGGCCAAGCCGGGTACAACTAGGAATTTTGGGTCCTTGTGGAAATGCAAGCATGTCCTTGCTTGAGCATGTGAGCAACATTAAATGCAAATATTGCGTTAGAGATTAACAAAATCTATTCCCCTATTTTTACTAATATTTAAAGGATAGAAATTAAGCAATCATTTTCCCAAAAAAAAAAAACAAAAAACAAAAAGCAGAGATCATTGAAATAAGGAACAGATGATTTTGAGGGGATCAATCTAAATTAAAGTGGTATGCACTACGGACCGGATACCATAATCATGGAGGAAATCTATCTAGCTTTAAATAAAAAATAGTATATGTTCCATATTTAAAAAAAAAAAAAAATAGTAAATGGGTCATGCTTACTTTACTCTTAGAGCGATTGTTAATAAAGTATTTTAAGAAAATTTTGACAATCCTTTTAAAAGAAATGTAAAAAAAAAATCAAAAGAATTAATTGTTTTTTTTTCTTCATAAAAAGTTTCTTTAAAGCATCCGTTAACTTCTCCCATAATTTATATATTCCTTGATGAACGTTGAGAGAAAACTTCTCCAATCATTATCAATTGATCATCACATGGGATTGAATTCTTTATTTTTATTTTTATTTTTTTGTGTTAGGAAAAACCAGTGGCTAAGGAACTTTATCACATGATTAGTCATTAGTATATTAATCTTTCATTTATTCATACGAAAGTGTTCATCATTGAACATGAGATTGAAGTGTCACAATATTCCCATTATTTTGAAATTAGTATCCAAATTCCAAAATCCTTTCCAACGTTAGCACGTTAATCATTAAACTCAATAGATAAATTCCTAAAATAAATCTTTTGTTCACACAATGCTTACATTTGTGGAATAGTTTGAGTCTTCATTAAATTAAACATTTTTTTAGAGCTAAATAAGTAATTTTGTATTCTTAATTATCATAATTCTATTCACTCTTTTTTTTAGAAGAATAAGTCTATTCACTCTATTATGTTATTTTTTGATATACTATAATTATCATAAGTTCCGATCCCATGTTCGCACTGTTAATGGACTATGCAAAAATGGCAATGTGATGCAGGTAGCTTGGGTATTTCACATATTCCAGGAGTATTTTACTAGTTTCGTATTAGGAAAAAAAAAAATGATTTGATTACCAAAGTCTTTAACGTGGGTCCTAAAAAATAATAATAAAAAAAAAAAAAAAAGAGAGAGAGAGTAATGTTAGAGATACAAAAAAATTTACAAACTGCTGATGTGATGAGTCATTATTGATAAATGAAAAAATGATGTTACTGGTGAGCATGAAAATTGATAAGTTCCCATGGTTAAAAAAGACTTTTTTTTTTTTTTTATTTAAATTTGGAGAGGATGCTATAAAAGGCCAATTGATCATCCAGAATATGTTGTTGACTATATAATTTCCTAACTTTTTACTTGTATATCCATACCATAAACCTTTAGTGCAAATGTCGTGAAACTTAAATAAATCTTTGACAAAATTAGGTATTGTTCCTGTATTTCCGGTTCACATGGCTTACTGATCATATTGATTTAACATTCAATCAAATTCACAAATAGAATTATGCCGCCTGGAAGCTTAAGAGGTCCCCCAAAATCAGCCCGGAAGTCATGGAAGCAATCAAAACCAGGAGTCATTGATTAACATTCTATCAATTATATTCACGAAAGCAAGAATATATATATATCCAAGTTTTGAATGATTGAATCACATTGGAGTCTCCACATCCATCATAGGCTACTGGATTAAACTTATAATATTGGGATAAAGAAATGGAATAAGCCACAATAAGCCTTCAAAGTTTCGAAGATTCATTAGAGTATTTCTTTCGCATATGCTTGTGCCGGACCTGTTGGTATTGGCCAAAAAAAGGGGCTGTGTTTTCTGTTTATACCAAAACATATGGGTAAAATGCCTTGGACTGGAAAGACAAAGATATGAAGAATAGGTCTTTAGCTTGAAATCAAACTAGATTAGGACTTAAATGGTGAAATTATTTGGTCTATCAAGAAAACTGCTAAAATGATTCTTCCAACCAATAAACAATATCATTTATGTAAATATGTGAGTTAACTTCCCAATTAGTATACGGAAAAAAAAAATCACCAAACGATATCAAATTTGCATAAGTTCTAACGTTTTATTAGTTGAGAGGATTAGAGAGGACCATCTGCAATCTTTCGGTGGACAAGACCTTTTACAGTTGGACTAAAAAAAAAAAACCTTAACAGTTATAGACGGTTTAGATATGATAAACAATAGCTTTATCAAAAAGATATGATAAACAATGATAAAGTATGTAGACCATTATGATATTGAAAAGAGAAGGTTAGAAAGGCCGCCGATTTCTTCTCCATTTTCTGCTCCGCATGTCACGTCTAAAACTGCATGTCTCTCTAAAACAGCCCTAATAATGAGGTGTTCCAAATTACAATAATAGCATACCAAATATGTACTAGTACTTGTAGCTGTTAAACGTATCCAATAAAGATGGATAGGGCAGTTTTAGATGATCATCATGCGGTTACGGTACCTTACACTAACCATAAATTATTCTTGGTATTTACGTAATGGACAAAGTAAATATATCATATAGTACCCATTACTCATCTAGTAGAAGCTAGAATTCATTAAATATACAGACAAACATATGGAAGAATCCAATAATGAAACAGAAACATTAATTCATTTGATGGACTATATTACAAATCCAAGTCTCTTAGGAGATTGTGTCACATTATCATAATGTGCATTACATCAAAGGCACATCACCGCAAATTAAACGTCCCTTTGAGAGATTATGTACAAGTCAATTAGCCAATAACAGATTAAAGAAAAAGGGGGGAACAAGAAAAAATAAAAGCTGATGATGTGTATGAGGGTATGGGACTGTGAATGATTGACAGGGGCTGGAGTTAAGAGGAGGAGGTGTTGATCTTGTGATTAAAGCAAAGAAAGGTGCTTTACATAACATATCACCCGGAAACAAGAATAAGGAAATTGGCTTGGGGGGGATGTTTTGTTTGCTTTGTCACGTTTATGGTCACTACTTTCATTCCCTTCTTTTGTAATATATTATAACAAAGCTTTTGCAAATCTAACATCCAAAGCAACAAGGTCCATGTACGTCCGTTAGTCCTTTCCAGAACTATAGGTCGAGATCACGTACCCTATCTCCTTTGTCGTAGCCAGGTTTTCATGTATTATTTTGACAATGCTATTTTTTTATTCTCTCTTATTGTTTGTTTTCTTTAGTCTTACAACTGCTAGGGATGGACAATATTGGGACCTCATATTTAAAAAGTCATTTTTCTAAATATAAAGTACTGCAATAAAATATATAAAAAAATTCAAAATCCAGGAAAGTAGGACTACAATTAGAGGCTGTATATGTAACTTAACTCCAAAAACAAAATGACAGATTTTGAAACAACTCCAACCTAGAAAAGTCGGTGAAAGGTTGTGTTACTTGTGTATTAGAGAATATATAGATGAACCGTGGTTGTGTGACAAAACATCCAGTATTTTATCTCTTTAATGCAAACTTACTTTAACGCCTCCCCACTCCCCAAAAACGGTTATATTGCAACCTTGTGTCACCAAGAAGTAAATGAAGTCCAGTCAAGAAAATAGATCAGTGCATCCAATTGGACAAATACAATCAAGCAGAGACCTACTTTTGCTTCCAATTTAGGCTTATTATCTAGAAAATAGATCTAGGGGGAGACCAATGACCATAATATATAATACATAAACGGATAAACATGATAGACAATATATAATTTATAAATATAATATAAGCATTGATAATGATAGTTTGTCAATTTTAAAATCATAGGATTACATACTCAGCTATTGTAAAAATTAGTAGAAGCATCCAAATCTCAATCCAAAAATGCAAGCCATGTATCAGGTAAAGTGAGAAACTAAATGTACATTCAAATCCTATAAATACCCTTAAACACTTCATCTTCCTCATCACCTCCACAACTCTCAACTTCTAAACACACTAAGCCACTTCTTCTCTCTCTTACACTTACACACAGACACACGAAGTTACAAACAGACACATTATTTTCTCATCCGAATTAACCAAAATGGCATACCTCAGAAGCTCTCTAGTCTTAACACTTCTCTCTATGTTCATTTCCATAGTGCTAGCTTCTCCTATGACATACAATGTGGTGAGTTTGGGAGCCAAAGCTGATGGGAAATCGGACTCGACTCAGGCTTTTGTTAGTGCATGGACAAAAGCTTGTGCCTCAGTAAAGCCTGCAATTATTTATGTGCCAGTTGGAAGGTTCTATCTAAGGCAACTGGTTTTCAGTGGACCATGCAACAACAATGCTATCATTATGCGCATAGCTGGGACCCTTGTGGCTCCATCAGACTATAGGATCCTTGGAAATACAGGAAACTGGATTGTGTTTGAACATGTTGATGGGGTTACCATATCTGGTGGAATTCTTGATGGCCAAGGCACTGGTTTGTGGGCTTGCAAAGCCTCTGGCAATAGTTGTCCTTCGGGAGCCACGGTATGTGCAAATGACTAAATTGCCTTTTCTTACATATTTACAGTTTAACTTGTGGTGATCTTAATTTTTCCCTCCACTTTATTCTTAAAAAAAAAAATTAAAAGATCTCTTTATAGTTTATCCTGGGAGTGGGTGGGATTTACTGTTTTGATTTTCGTTTGAACTTTTGACTGATTTTGCTCTTCTTGGTTTCGGAGGAGATTTTTGTAATATTCAAATAAATTTCAAGGAAATCGTATCGACTATACTGGGAATAATCCCATGTGCTGGAGTAGAGTATTTAATTTTGTGCACTTGTTGATGTTGCTTGCATTGAAAGTCTATCCCGTTAAGGTCAAAATATATACTCCATATATTTATAGTTATGTTTATAGTTGATTTAGAGAAATACTCCATATATTTACTTTATTTGTAAGTTTTAAAACAACAATAATTGGAACATTTTCTTGTGTGTATGCAAGCAGACACTGGAATTTTCAAACTCAAACAACATTGTGGTACATGCATTAACCTCCCTAAACAGCCAAATGTTTCACATAGTTGTCAATGGCTGCCACAATGTGAAAATGCAAGGTATCAGGGTTACTGCTGCCGGAAACAGTCCAAACACCGATGGAATTCACATTCAATTATCTTCAAGTGTCACAATTCTTAACTCCAAGATCGGGACTGGTGATGATTGCATCTCAATTGGCCCTGGTACAACTAACTTGTGGATTGAGAATGTTGCATGTGGACCTGGGCATGGAATTAGGTATTCAATTTTTTAAATCTTAATTAAAATATTACATGTTTGAAACAACTATATTATTTGGTGATGCTAAATTGATCCCATTTGTGTACTTAATTGGTACAGCATTGGGAGTCTAGGCAAGGACCAACAAGAAGCTGGTGTACAAAATGTGACAATTAAGACAGTTACTTTTACTACTACTCAGAATGGAGTGAGGATTAAGTCATGGGGAAGGCCTAGCAATGGGTTTGCTAGGAACATTCTATTCCAACATGCCGTTATGATGGATGTCCAAAATCCTATAGTAATTGACCAAAATTACTGCCCTGGCAACAAAGGTTGCCCTGGTCAGGTAATATTTTTTTTATCGCTTATTTTGCATACAAATATAGTTTAAACCAAGATATGGTTTCTTTTGAAAAGGTGAAACATTTTCAAGTAAATCACACAAAATAAATTCTAAAAATTTTAGTTCCCATGAGCAGAAGATTTTTTTAGTTGGAGCTTGCATGCTATGATACTTCTATCAAGTGGTAGATTGACATATAGATTTTTTTTTTTTTTTTTTTTTTTTTAAAACAGGTTTCTGGAGTTCAAATTAGTGATGTGACAGACCAAGACATCCATGGAACATCAGCAACAGAGGTTGCTGTGAAATTTGATTGTAGTCCGGGGAATCCATGCTCCAGAATAAGATTGGAAAATGTAAAGCTCACTTACAAGAATCAAGTAGCCCAAGCTTCGTGTAGCCATGCTGCTGGAACATCTGCTGGTTTTGTCCAGCCTACAAGTTGCTTGTAGAGGGGGAAAAATTATACAAAATCCATATCTATGAAGGATAGAAAAGGAACCTACATTCCTGTCCTTTCATCCTTAGGGCAAAATATTGTACACATTTTTAGTTTTTGTAATATGAAGGTTAGTGTGATAGGTCATTGAGTGATAAGTTGATTGCTTGAGCCTGTGGCAGTGCTTGCCCACTGGGCATTCTTGAAGCTTGCCTGACATTGCAATCAAAATATAATGTTAAAACTTGAAACCTTTATTTGGGTATATGATTGTGTTTAATTTTTTATTTTCAGTTCGACCCCACTTATTGGATTTATAGATTTTTTTAAAATAATTTATTGTTGATTCATAAAGTTTGTTACTAAGCTCTTTTGTCTATGAAATTTCAATTGAGCATTATTAGTCTCTAAAATTTCAAAAATGAGTATTAATTATTGGTCCATTTGTTAACTATAGTTATTTTTCTAGTCTCTTTTGGTCTATGAAATTTCAATTGAGCATTATTAGTCTCTCAAAATTTAAAAATGAGTATTAATTATTGGTCCATTTGTTAACTATAGTTATTTTTCTAGTCTCTTTTGGTCTATGAAATTTCAAATGAGTATTATTAGTCTCTGAAATTAAAAAAAAAAAAAAATGTGCATTGTTGGTCCATTTGTTGACTTTAGTTAGTTTTCTAGTGATCTATGTGTGTAGTGGATTAATTACATTACATGGATGGAAATATTTCAGTAACTTGACAATTTTTTTATTATTAAAAAATTATGTAGCATAATTTACACCTCAGGGAACAGTAAATCTAGCACGTTAAAAGATCTTTTCTGAAATTAATTAATCCTTACTCAAAATTCCAAATTCTCTAACATGCCAAGGCAATGGAGGAATCGACAATTTACTAGACAAATAAATCTAGGGTCTCAACACTCATGAGCGCATTATTATGAATAGCCCATTTAAAATCTTCTGGGTGGCGAGCTCTTCATACTGCAATCCCAACTTTGGAGAATTTGAGGAGAAAACATGTTATTGAACATGGGTGGTGCGTTCATGACAGCCAAGTAAAACTGAATGTGTATGGAGCTATCTTCTCAGATATCCAAACAACTATAATTCGGAACGACATGGGATAACCTATGGTGGCAAATGGCAATGATTGATAGGATTGCTAAAACGAGAACACCCATGGAGATAGAACTGGAAGCCGTGATTTCAAGTCTGCAACTGGCATTGTATATCGGGTTTTGACTGATTGTTTGCAAGGCCGGTGTCTCTAAGAATGTTCTAAATGCTCTACAGAATTGAGATTGAAATTGCTCACAGTTAATGGCCGTGTTTGTGGAAGGCAGTTCTCTGTTGAGTCAATTTGATGAGTGTGATTTTTCTGTTGTGAGGCATGCTATGATGCAGAGTGATGAATACGAGTATGGGTACGATACGGGTACGGGTATAAGGATACAACATTTTTTTTTTTTTTTTTAACTTAGGGTATAGTACGTTAGAGATATATGTATTAATAACTTATTAAATATACTTTATTTATATTTTGTAAGCATTTATTTTATATGTTGTTAAGCATATATAAATATAAAAGCAATAATGAATAATAAAGTGAATCTATGGCCATCAAATTATGTTTAGAATACAAACCAAGATCAAAAAGAGTAAATAATAGATAACTAGGTAAGTGTTCAACATTGAAACCAATATATAAAACATATAAATAAAAATTCTTACAAGTTCAGGGTATCTCTTACTATCGGGGGTTGTGTTAGAACGATATCCTTGTCATATCATAGGTGTATCCTAAATGTATTGGCATTTTTAAAAAATAATAATAATTGGGTATGTATCTAGAGGTATTTGTACTATACCTGTATGATACGTATTAGATTCAGGCACGTGAGCAAAAATGAAGTATATTGGGGAGATAAACACCTTGGGGAGCTTCCTTGAGTAATTAATATAACATATAGAGACACATTTTAACCCAAAAGGCCTGAGCCTAATGGGTATGTGCTCAATTATGTTATATTAACCACTCATTCTTCTCATCTTTATTTAATGTGGGACTTTTCACTCACACATGTAACCCAACAATCTCCCCCTCACGTGTGAGTCTGCCTCTCTATGGGCTTCAAGACCTCTCTGTGGGCCATGAACAAGTCCTACTCACTCCCCCTTGCCCAATGGGCTTTTCACTTCATCAACGCGTTATCCATGGGTCTCTCGTACGCCATCCATGGGAACCACGTGTCAACCCCGCACGCACATCCATGGGAACCCCGCACGTCCATGTCCATGGGAACCTCATACCACACCATTATTTAGCACCATTAGCAATATTCCTTTGTTGGGCTTTTCTTTTCTTTCTTTCTTTTTTTCTCCAGGATCTTTGTGAGTGGGCCATTTAGGCTTTCTCTCTCCCCGCCGGGTAGGGACCATGAACACCTCACCACCTTCGCCGTACACAACCATGGGCTCTGATACCACTTGTTGGGTAGATAAACACTTTGGAGAGCTTCCTTGAGTAATTAATATAACATATAGAGATACACTTTAACCCAAAAAGGCCTAAACCCTATGGGTATGTGCTCAATTATGTTATATTAACTACTCATTTTTCTCATCTTTATTCAATGTGGGACTTCTCACTCACACATGTAACCCAACAAAGTATCCATGCATCCTAGGAGGCATGCAAAACTTGTATTGGGTCTTGTAGTTTGGATGGAGGAGGTGCTTTCTTTTGTCTAGGTCCAATTACTTGTTGATGCTTCAAACTGATTTATTTAATTTAATAAAATAATTTATGTTTTCTCCCAAATTAAAAAAATTCCCACTAGTCCACTACCCAAACAGCCAAAAAATTTAATTTCCTATTTTTGCTTTCTTCTTTAACGTCGCTGGGGCTTGTACTACTCTTCAAACTCGGGCTTTACAGAATCCACTGGAGAATAGGGTACAAGGTTTATAACTAGACAACATGGGGCTCAAGAGCGTGTTTACTGTTTACTAGGGGCATTGAACATTGCATCGGAGTATGATGGGTTTATTTTTATCCCAATTCAATTTTAATCAATTACTCAAGTTAGTTAATTAGTCAAATTATGCAATGGTCCAATTAAAGACTAATAGGCACATGCAACCATAGATGTCACTAAAACTAAATTTCATGCAGTGAGAAAATAAATTTTAAAACACGGCGCGAAATGGTCACGACGTGGGAAATCCTAACCAAAAAAAAAAAAAAAAAAACTCAATGAATGATATATAAGTCATCACTCACTTGAAAACCCACTGACAAATATTGAGGTTACAATTATAAGGGATATACTTAATCCAAAGTACTTACCTATAGTAGAACTTAACTACTAATAGCACTCCAAACTGGTTGGACTACTTCTCAATAACCTTCTTTAATGTGCATGAATCTCCACTCTATGACTAATTAACTACAACAACGTCCCTTAAATGATTTAGTATAACTTTGGAACAATAGCATGTATAGTGTCTTAGACAAAGGATTTTGAGCCAGAAATTTATCTTTGAGAGGGCCATATATATATATATATATATATATATGTATGTATGTATGTATGTATGGACTCAAAAATAAAGACCCAAACCTATTTAGATTAGTGGTACCTTGTCCTTTGAATCAGGCCCAAACAATAGAATGTTTAAAGAGAGTGAGAAACTAATTCAAGTGCAATTCTAAACTAAGGCCAAGTTTAAGGCCGAAAAGTCCAAAGTAACAGAAAGGTGTAGTTTAAACAACAATTGGGGATTGTGCGTGCGGAAATGAAATTATTGGGCCTAACTTCACTTGGGCTCACAACTTATTTATGAGGTGGGTTTTAGGATTTCCTACTTTGGGTCGTTCTCGGCACGAGACTTAAAGTGATATTGTTTCTCCCTCTCTCTCTTGTTTTCTCTCATTTTTTCTCGAACCCCTTCTTCTTCCTCAACTTCAGTTATTTATAGGCCTAAGTTAGTGGGGAAGTCATGATTATTGCCATTGTTAGTGCAATCAGAGGTCCAATATTATCCGTTGTAAGTGGGTGTTTAGGTGAGAGTGGAATGTTGAGATTATGGTTTTGGAATTTGGTTCCAACTCAAGTTGATATGCTCGGTAGTGATGTTTCCTGGGAACTGCCAAGCACGTTATGGTACGTCCGGACATACGACCTTCTTAGTTGTTCGAGAAACTTATGCCGAGCACCGGTTAGGGGACAAGATTTGAAACTAGTAATTTAGGAAGGTAGTTTAAAGCGGAGATTTGAGAAACAGGGCCGTGCTATTGGGCCTAAACTCAGGGCCCAATTGGGTCTAGGTACCTCGGTGCCGTACATTAGCCCCCCCTTGATTCATGCCCGACTACCGGGAAGAATCAAGGAACCGACTGTGCCTTCTTGTTTCGAAAGCCCTGTGACCAGGGACTTATGCGGGTATGGCTACCCATTAATGCTCTTCTCAAAAGACGCGTTATTCTCGAGTGCCAGGTTTAGTTGTCATTATTGCCTAACGGTTCGTGAACCGAAGCGCGCCGCGTGTGTTGGTTATCTTTGGCATTCGAAGGGTCTTTCGTGAATCATGGCCATTTATTGTTGTTTAAACGTTCCCATGTCTTCTTCCGCTCCTATAAATAGCTCTTTTTAGAACATTCTTTCACTTTTTCACCTCTTATTTCTTGAGCATATTATCTGCCGATCACTCCTTTGAGCGCCTACTCACCAACCTAGAGTCCCTTTCTTCCTTAGAGCCCAAAGTAAGTTCTCTTCCCCTTCCTTTTTCTTCACTTTCTTTCTACGAGTTCTATCTCATAGTATTAGTTTTCAAAAATGGGTTACTCTTATCTCCTGGAGGCCCCAAATGCTTTGGCCACCTTTAGGCAAAAGTTTGATATCCCCGGTGACGTGGATGTGGCTTATCGCCACGAGAGCGAAATCGCTCTCCACAGGGGCACGGTACAACTTTTTTTCCTTTAATGGCAATTCTAGAGGGTGGGGTTAGGTTCCCCGTGGACCCTCTCTTGACCAACACACTTAGGTACTACAGTCAGTGCTCCGACCAGCTCCCTCCCAATTTTTACCGGGTAGTTAGTCACGTCAAGAGGTTGAATCGCACTTTTGATCTACGGTTGGATCACCATGACATAAACCACATGTACAGTCTCTGTGGGAATAAAACCTCCAACTATTACCTAAAAACTAGGGATAATCGGGTGCGGCTGATATCATGCCTACCCGATTCGAATAGGAACTCTGCCGGGGAGTTTGTTCGAGTGCGCGGCAACTAGTTTGCCGGGGAGAGCCCCCGCCCCCTTTTACGGCGTGATGTGGGTTCGTACCAATCTTTGACTCAACCGTTTTTCCTTTTCTTTTTATTGAAGTAACTTTTTATTACTGGTTGTTGATGTTGCATCTCGTTCCTTTGCGGATGGTAAAGTGTTCATCCCGGACATCAGAACGCTCCACGCCAGAGACTTGAATTTCACCCTTAGTTCTAAGATATTTGTGCACTAGGATGGACAGCTCCGAGCCTCGCATCTGATCCTCGAAGTAGAACCCGTTTATTCTACCCGGCAGTCCTTCAAACAGACGCCGTTAGTTGACGATCCACTTTTGTCATATATAGACGTTTGATACGCAAATTTTCTACCACCGAAGCTTACTACCGGCGAGGCGAGGGAATTCGGAAAGCGCTACACCTGCCCAGACGAGCTAACGCCTCTGGGGGACGAGTCTGCGGAGCGCATGTCTCGGCTTCTCCGAGAGTTAACTCACGAGGCTATCCAAGAAGAAGTTCTTGTTCAAGGACCCACTCACCCCGAGAACCCCGTTAGAGGGGCGTGTTTTTGGCATTGTTCACACCTCCGGACATATTCCGCTGCATCCTTCTACATCTGCGGCCACCAAAACCCTTGGGTCATTGCCCCGTGTGCTAAAGATCGCCCCCCAACATGATCGCCACACACTCCTTCATGCAGCTCGGTCAAAAGTTTATTTACTTTATCGGGATGTAAGCATAAAAGGTACGGGCCTGCAAAAGACCTCCCGTACAATTTGCGATCTGCCGACAACCAATACCGGGAGCCACTGACGAATCTTTTTGGCCTCTTTTTCATCATCCTAACTTTATCCTCGGCCAGAAATCTATGATTGGGTTCATCCAAAGACGGATTAGTTCTATCGATACCACGGCCACCTCAACCCCCGGCGGGGTTATAATTATCTTCCATACCGATACTTGGCTCCCTTATAAGTTCTACTTTGATGAGTCGAGGAATCTCCTCGATGAGTCGACGAGGCCAACGTGGCTAGCGAGTCGGCGTGTCTGTTTTGTGCCCGACCTACCCGGGACTACCTTCACTGTCCCAAACTTGCTAATGATTTGCTTAGCTATACTCGGATAAGCTTTCATTCGAGAGTCCCGAGCTTCAAAGCTTCCTAGGATCTGATAAACAACCAGCCGAGAATCTGAATAAATCTCCACATCCTTCGCGCCTAGACACAATACGGCCCTCAATCCGACTAGAAAGGCCTCGTATTCGGCTTCATTGTTAGAGGCCCCGAATCCCAATCTGAAGGAATGCTCTAGTCATATGCCCTCCGGGGTGATTATGACAATACCGCTCCGCCCCCCATAGCATTCGAAGCGCCGTCCATGAACACCTTCCACAGGCGATTTTCTACATTACTGATTATCTTCCCATCGTCCTTGGGGGTGAATTCTGCAATAAAGTCAACAAGAACCTGTCCTTTCACCGAGCTTCGCAGCCTGTACCTTATGTCGAATGAACCCAACCGAGTTCCCCACTTGGCTATTCGGCCAGTGAAGTTTGATCTTTTTAACAATGACTACAGGGGATACTCGGTGAGGACGAACACACAGATGAGCCTGGAAGTAATGCGGCAGCTTCCTCGTGGCATGCACCAAAGCCAATACTAGCTTCTCCAAGGGTAGATATCTCGTCTCAGCATCTACTAAAGTTTTGCTTATGTAATACACCGGTTGCTGCACTCTTCGGTCCCTTAACAATACAAAGACTCACGGCATGATTGGACACCGAGAGGTACATAAACAAACCTTCTCCGGACTCCGGGGCCGTTAACATGGGTGCTTGTGCCAAGTACTCCTTCAGGTCTCGAAAGACCTTATCGCATTCCTCATCCCACCGAAACCCCTTCCACTTCTTCAGGAGTTGATAAAATGGTCTCGCAACGATCAGCGAACTTGGAGATGAATCGATTTAAGGCGACTAACATCCCGGTTAATACCTGTACTTCCTTGGGATTGCTCGGCGGTCTGAGGCGATTCACGGCATCTATTTGGTCGGGGTTGGCCTCTATCCCCCGGGTAGAGATTAGAAACCCCAAGAACTTACCAGGCCCCACATCGAAAGTACACTTCTCGGCGTTCAAACGCAACTTATGCTGCCGAAGTACCTCGAATACTTCTCGGAGATCTTCCGTATGTCGGGATTCCCGTCTACTCTTTACCACCATATTGTCAATGTACACTTCTACCGTGCACCAAATTTTCTCGGAACATTCTCGTCATCATCTCATTTGTAAGTGGTCCCGGCATTTTTCAACCCAAATGGCATGACTTCATAGTGATAGTTTGCACCCGGGGAAATGAATGTTGTCTTTTCTCGGTCCTCGAGTGCCGTGGCGATCTGGTGATACCCCTGAAAAGCGTCCAAGAAGCTCATCCCCGGGTGCCTATATGTGGCATCTACCAATTGATCAATCTTGGGCATTGGGAACGGATCTTTAGAACATGCCCAATTTAAGTCTGTGAAGTCCACACAAACCCTCCATTTGCCGTTCTTTTTCTTCACTACCACTGTATTTGCTAACCATTCCGGGAAGAATATTTCTCTTATCACTCCTGCTTCCTTCAGCCTTTGGACTTCCAAATTTACCCCGTCAACATGCTTCTTCAATGATCTTCTCGGCCTTTGCTTTTTCGGGGGGAACGATGGATCCACGTTAAGCTTATGGACAATGAACTCGGGATCTACGCCGGGCACTTCGTATGGACTCCAAGCAAAGACATCCACATTCTGCAAAAGGAATAACAACATCTCTACCTTCTCTCGGTCATTCAAGCTCGTGCCTATTTGGAAATACCACAAGATCCGGAAAAATTCTAACCTTCAAAACCTCTTTGGCACCGTCCGCCCCTGTTTCTCCTCGGGGCTTCAGTAATTGCTATAAAGTTTCTCTTTCGGTGGTTTCCGTTCATCCAACCTGTTCGCCCTTCCACCTGACCGCGGCGACCAGACATTGCCTAGCAACTCGCTGGTTTCCTCATACCACGGCAACTCCATACTCGGTGGGAAATTTAACTTTCACATGCGGGGTGGACGGAATAGCCTTCATTGCGTGAATCCACACCTTCCCGGGATTGCGTTGTACGGCGAGAATGACCTGACTACTATGAAGGTTACCATTACTTCCTTGCCTTCCATGTCCACCGAGAGAGAAATTTGACCCTCGGGGATCACGACTCTTCCGTCAAACGAGACCAGCGGCATGTCATATTTCACCAAGTCCCGACTCTTTAGTCCGAGCCCCTCGAAAAAAACTGGGTACATCACATCAGCTCCGCTTCCCTGATCTATCATCACTCTTTTCACCAAGAAGCCGCTTATTCGTGTTGTTACTATCAACGCATCATCATGAGGTTGGATCGTCCCCTCAAAATCTTCCTCGTCAAAAGAGATTATCTCACGACCTACTTTCATCCTTTTCTCGGATGATTCCCCCGCCTGTGCCACCGTCAATACCCTTCTATCAGCGACCACACTCCTCGGGGCGGCATGGATGACCTTGATCACTCCCAACGGTGGTAAGAAGGGATTCCTTTTCTGCTGAGCACCCTGGCCGACATCTCGGTTTCCGAAATCCACTACGAATTCCTTCAAATACCTTACCTTTACTAGTTGCCCTGTGGTGATCTTTTAATACCCAAAGACCGCTCGGAGGTATGCCCTTTATCTCTGTGGTACGTGCAGTACAAGTTTTGATCCCTCCGAGATGGGTCGCCCCCCATCTTATTCGGCCACCTGAAGAACGACTCGTTCTTAATCCGATCTAAAATTTTATGCACCGGTTCTTTGAACGCCACATTCACTCCTTCAATTTGCGCTTCTGATTCCTGCATCCTGTAATCCTTTTTTGGTCTTGTCGGAATAATGCCCTGTCGAGATCTACCGAGCAATGGGGCCTTCCCTTATTCTCAGCAGCCGATCATCCTCGAGTCGCTTATACTCCTCAATACGCCTCATAAGTTGCCTCATATCCTCGGGAGGTCTCTTCGTTAGCGACTCCGTAGTTCGAATCTTCTTCTGAAGCCCCATCCTGAAGGTGCTTGCCGCAATCTTCTCATTCCCCCACCGATCTCATTGTAAAGTTCCCAATATCGACTAGCATAACTCCAAAGGGTCTCACCGACCCTCATTTTCATGGAAAGTAGCGCGTCCACCAATTGCGGCACTTGGCTGCACGTCACGAATCGAGTGCCGAACTCTTGGATCAGCTCGGCGAAGCTGCGAACGGAACCTTTCCGTAATCCATTGAACCATCTCAAGGCTGTGGAGCCGAGACTAAAGGGGAATACCTTACACATTAGCGCATCATTGAGTGCGTGCAAGGACATCATGTGGATATAATGACCGACATGCTCCACAGGGTCCGTTTTCCCATCGTAGGAATTGAATAGCGACCGTGTAAACCGACTCGGCATAGGGGCCTGTTCAATTTCATTTGAGAAGGGTGACCGAGCAACTCTTCGTAAGGCCCGGCTCATGGCGTCCATGGCGGCGTTGTGGGTTCGTCGTTCCTCTGGTGAATCCGAGCCTCGGTCGTCATATCCATGTGAACGTGAACGGTTCCAGCTTCGACGCGTCTCTCGGGAGTGCGAGTGGTTCTCGCGTCGCGTGATTCTCGGGAAAGTGACCAGTCCCGGAATCAATCGCATCGACCGGACTCACTAGAGCCCTCTTCGCCCCGATTTCCCACACTATCTCCCCCCCTTGCTCGATTGTTTCAGTTCCTTCCCTAGCGCCGACCCCTTGCTTCCAACTCTAGATCCATCACCACTCTGCGCAACCGCTCCAATTCTTGGTCTTTAGCATCACGCTGCCCGTGTCCCAAGGTGCTGGACATCGTTCGGTGAGTCTGGTCTGATCCCTCTCCCAGGCCAGATTCTTCTTCTCCTCGCACACGCTCCCTATCCTCACACCTTTTCTGCCTTCTTTCCCCCCATGTGGAACCTCGAGAAGATCCTATCGATCCACTCTCGGCTTGTTCTCCCGAACGCCCTTCGGACATTTCCCGCGTTTGAGTCTCGGTCGAACCACGGCTTCGTAGGATGGCCCCACGGTGGGCGCCAATTGTGCATGCCGGAAATGAAATTATTGGGCTTAACTTCACTTGGGCTCACAACTTATTTATGAGGTGGGTTTTAGGATTTCCTACTTTGGGTCGTTCTCGACACGGAGACTCAAAGTGATATTGTTTCTCCCTCTCTCTCTTGTTTTCTCTCCTTTTTTCTCAACCCCTTCTTCTTCCTCAACTTCTATTATTTATAAGCCTAAGCTAGTGGGGAAGTCATGATTACTGCCATTGTTAGTGCAATCAGAGGTCCAATATTATCCGTTGTAAGTGGGTGTTTAGGTGAGAATGGAATGCTAAGATTATGGCTTTGGAACTTGGTTCCAACTCAAGTTGATATGCTCGGTAGTGATGTTTCTTGGGAACCGCCAAGCACGTTATGGTACGTCCGGACATATGACCTTCTTAGTTGTCCGGGAAACTTATGCCGAGCACCTGTTAGGGGACGAGATTTGAAACTAGTAATTTAGGAAGGTAGTTTAAAGTAGAGATTTGAGAAACGGGGCCATGCTATTGGGCTGAACTCGGGGCCCAATTGGGTCTAGGTACCTCGAAGGTCGCATGGGGATAATGACCTCCTTAGGCTAGTCCGAGAATCAATTTCTTATATATAGATATAGTTCAGGTTTTACACCAAGTTATTCACTATTCTTTTTTATGTTTTTACAAGTACTTAGAAAATATTCATCCCCTTTTTCTAGTGGATTCCTTTCCTTTTATAACATTTCTCCATGCATCTCAAATTTCCACCTATACGTTCCCAACCATTTTTCAGGATACTTGTCCCATCAAAACTCTACTAAAGGTGGTAGAAGGAGATGATAGATGTAAAGTTACTATTCAATGGTCATTTCCACATTAATGCAAAAATAAGGTTGGTGGAGAGCATTGAATGTGGAGGTGAGAGGTATACCCTTCGGGAAGCTTCCTCCTACCATCCTTGTCCTCGCCGCCATCTCTTTTCCTCTCCTTGGGCCTTTAAGGGATAACAATTGTCCTGATACTATTACCCTCCTCGATTAAATGGAGTCCTCAAAATTCATTTTCCCTCCTTTGCTTAGGTTATGAAGATTATTCCTCGGTTTTGACCCCTCGATTCGGACCCCATGTAATATACACACACACACACACTTTTGTGTATGAAATGAAAAAAAATAATAATGTACAATACTTCATAACTCAATATGTGCTATAAACAAAAGTGTACTATTAAATACTATAATCGAAGTTGACACTTCAACATTAGAACCCAAAAGTGTATTATTTTCTAAATTACTGTGTTCATTTTTTTTTTTTTTTTTTTGAAGAATGAGTCAATAGTCCTAAACTTGTCCATGAACCTAGATTTATCAAATTAAATTATCACTCATAAAATAAAATGACAAACAATAGTCCAAAGATTGCTACATAAAAGACAAACAATCATTCAAATGTCAATGCATAAAAAATATAATAAACAACTAAATACATGTTAATATAGTAGTATAAACTGTATATTTTAATCAACTAATCAAGATAGTTTATAAGTTCATTTAAAATATATAATGCCATTCGGTATATAATATATTGATTATTATAATAATATATAATATATTATAAAGAATATAAAAAAGAAATAAATAAAAAGTAAAGTAAAAAAATCAAAACAAAGCAAATGCAAAGTACTCGGGAAAGAGTTAAAAAAAGGGGTTAGCTGATCAGCTAGGGGCATAGAGCACCGCACGGTCGGGGGATGAGGGGCCACGACACAGAAGTTTCAATCTTTCACTCTTTCTTGTCTAGTTTAGTCACACAAGACAAAAACTTTTACTTTTAAATAAACTACAAAGAGGTGGGAGGATGAAAAGGAAAGAACTAAAAAGAAAAAAATAAAAATAAAAAAGGCAAACGCCAAGTCGCCAACAAAGAGAGAGAGAGAGAGAGAGAGAGAGAGAGAGTCACTTGTGTGAGGCAAAATGTTTCTACAACTATGTGGGAGACTTGGTGGTGCGGCACATTAACAAAGTTTTTTACTTTTCAATTTTTCTACTTTGCTATGTACAAATAAGCCTTAGATGTGTTGGGATGAAAATAAGATTTTTTTTTTTTTTCTTTTATTTGTTGAGGTAATTGTTAAAATACCTATGTATTCATTTTAAAGATATTAAATGTTTAATTATTGTAATTTGTTGATATATGTATTTATGGATTGTATTTTATTTAAATGAAAATTATTTTTATTTTTAGACTTTCTTAAATATATATATATATATATATATATATATATATTATCAGGTATGGAGGACCAAAATGATAAGGTTATTTAAAAATTTTCAAATTATTTAGGATATTTTCAAAAAAAAATTATTTTTTCAAAAATTTTGGACGGGCCAAGGCCCCCCCCTCAAGTGGCTCTGCCACTGGTCTAAAAATCTTCAATATGGTGCTATAGATGATCCTTGTTGGCTCACAAAAGTCATTGCAAAATCTCCTCTTGTGTACTAAACTTTCCCAGGTACAATAGGGGAAGGTTTAGGTTTTCTCTTTGAATCTCTTTAGGTTTCTGCTCTAACGTCTTATTTAAAGTGAGGTTCAATCAGTCTTTAAATAGATCCATTAGGATCACAAAAACCTATTTATACTCCCATCAATCACAAAAAAAAAAAAAAAAAAAAAAAAAAAAAAAAAAGAACCTATTTATATACAGCTGGCTTAAAATAGAATGTCTTCAGCCAAAAACAAAATCCGCAATTCTTGATCAGTCGACTTGTGTCAAGCTTGAAAGCTTGATTTGTCATGCGGACATGGATGTTAACTTAAAATTGCCTAAGAACAAAATGGCAAAAAATAAAGGTTAGCCTCTTCATTAAAGCCTCTATTATTGGCAATCTATAGCATAATTCGAATTTTGCTTCTATAACATTGATTTGTGTATCTTATTAGAATGTTTGTTGAATAATTATAATCAATTAAATTCACTATTTTATAATCTCTTAAAACTTTAGGACAAACGGTAATTTATTTTAATAATAAGTGGGGTCTTGAATTTGAACATTATCTCTACTTTATCCCTATTAAATTCACAATTTTTTAATTTCTTAGATTATTGAGACATTAGTTTTTGAACATATCTACCTTCCTTATCTTGCTCTTCTAAGTGGAAGACTAATCATTTTAAGCTAATTAAGTACATTCACAACATTGTGTACAATTTTTATTTTTTTTAAGTTTCACCGTTAGAGCATTCTCATCAAGCATGCTAAATATTTTAGCATTTAACATCTCAAAATGTTACTTTATTAATTTTAACAACTGGTTTTACAATACACACTATATTAAAGGTTTTATTTTTTCTATTAGCTAAAAACTATTCATTTTTTAATTCACTTCTCTCTCTCCCTCCCTTTCCTGTCACTCTATCTTCTTCTCTTTGTAGCTAAAAATGAGATTCTATTGTAGCTTGATGCTAAAATTTTTAAAAATTTAACATATTTGATATAGGTGTGTTTTTATCATTTAAGGTGCTAAAAATGCTAAAAAATAACATTTAGCATTTTTAGCACACTTAATAAGAATGCTCTTAAGATATTGTAATTTGTACAAAGTGTCAAATCCTAAATGGTTGAATTAATAAAATCATATGCCTAACCATATGGACTGTAGGTGTGCATGAATCTCAACGCACATCACATCATCACGTGGGTAGTTAAGTAGTTACCTCCGCTAACTAACACTGTATGCAACAGGGGAACCCTGAAACAAGGCCAAAAAGAGTGACTGGATTGTGTTGCCAATGTATTGAAGACTGAACTCAGAAAATTTGGCTTATTGAATATTCTGAACACAAAAATTTATTCTTTAGAAAAAGACCATCCTTGTTTGCTCATTGGCCAAGCCTGGTACAACAAGGAAGTGCAAGCATGTCCTTGGTTGAGAATAAAGAAATCTGTTGTCCAATTTTAACTAATATTGAAAGGATAGCAATTAAGCAATCACTAATTAAGAATTTGAACAAATAATTTTGAAGGGATTAATCTAATCCAAAGTAGCATCTGCTACGTGATAAGAAATAGTATGTGTGTCTATATATATATATATATATATATATATATATATAAATATTCACTTCCTCACATCATTATCAATTCATCTTCAAATAGGATTGTATAAATATATATATATATATATATATTTATATATATTTTTGGTTAGAAAAAAACTGGCGGCTAAGGTACTTTATCACATGAGGAAAAAATTGGCTTTTGCCCCTTTCAAAAAAATAATCCAGCATTTTGTCCTCTTTCACAAATTAATTAGAGAAATGCCCCTCTTTTGAAACTCGATTTTCTCAAAATCGAGTTAAGCCCTATAGTGACGTTTTTAAGGATCCTATAGTGACGTTTTAAGAACCTATAGTGGCGTTTTGTAATCCGATTTTCATGAAGTCGAGTTATAGGTAAAAAAAAAGAAAAAAATTATATGTAACTCGACTTCATGGAGATCGGATTACAAAACGCCACTATAGGTTCTTAAAACGTCACTATAGGCTCCTTAAAACGCCACTATAGAGCTCCAGATTTTTTTTTTTTATAACTCGATTTTGAGAAAATCGAGTTTCAAAAGAAGGACATTTCCCTAATTAGTTTGGGAAATGGGACAAAATGCTAGATTTTTTTTTGAAAGGAGCATTTGCCCATTTTCTCCCATGATTAGTCATTAGTCAACTACCTTTTCCTTTGATTTTCATTCTAAGCAAATGGTTGATGAAATAAGTGTTCATCATTGAACATGAAATTGCGGCGTGCCACAGTTTTCCCATTATTGATACTATTTTGACCTAGCTAGTTAAAGTAATGAGATTATTAGTGTCTAAAATCCTTTTCAACGTTAGCAAATTAATCAAATGCATGAACTAGTTGGATTGCAACAATAGTTAAAGCCCTTGTTCAATTAATTAAAATAAACAAATAGAGTCCTGAAATAAATCTTTTGTTCACACAATGCCTGCATTTGTACAATAGTTTGATTGTTGATTGAGTACGTAACTTATTTTCCGCAGTTCTCATAATTTCATTTCCTTAAGTACAGTTTTTAAATGTCTTATTTTTATTTATTTTTAATGTAAATTATTATACTTTAAGAGACTTTCAAATAAGCAACAAACTACTTCCAAATGCACAATAAATCACATTGGACACTGTCAAGTAGTGCCAAGCATTTGGTTAAAACTTAAAAGTGTTAAAAAAAGTTTTTGTGAAGAAGAAAAAAGGGTTTTATAGTGGGAATTACTATTGCTTTAGCTTGCTTAGACGAAGCAAAAGAATACAGAATTTGAAAGGTTTTAACTTTTAACTATTAGGGGCTGGATGTGAACACGTCGGGGTTTGCATTTAAATTGTTATTTTATCATCTAAAAAGTTACTTTATATATTATATCATCTCACTTTACAATATATTTAGGGGGTGTTTGGTACTGTGGTTTAAATAACAATTTTTAATGTTTAAACAATATTACACGTATTTCCATACATTTTTTCATCTATAGGTATTTCCATAAAACAACAACAATGATACTAGAAATCTCTTATTAAACGAGCCCTTAACATCTCAGTTTTTATTTTAACATCTAATATATTAAAAAAGTATAATTACACAATAAAATAATATAAAGAAAGAGAAAAGAAAAGAAAAAGTCATTAAATAGAGAGAGAGAGAGAGAGAGAGAGAGAGAGAGAGAGAGAGAGAGAGAGAAAAAAAAAATATATATTATATATTTCACAAACGCTGCTACAGTAATTCTTAAAAATGAATTAAATTCTATAAGGATATGTGGTGTAAAACCCCATTTTTACCTCTCCAATCTCAATATGCCACATTATCATATTACATGTTATAAAATAGGCACAACTACACAATAAATTCCAATATCCATTTGAAAATCCAACTTAATTGTGAGATTATTAAGATATTATTATGTATGTGGTAAGATATATTAAGTTTTAAGTAAAATATTTCCCCTCAAAAAAAAAAAAGTAAAATATTGATGTAACAATCTCTTATTAAATGGTGTAAAACATGAATTTTACACCCCAATCATCCTTACCAAATTCAGACTCTTTTTAAATATATCAACTTAATGTTCAAAGTTGCTAGAAAAGTTTAGTCATACCAATCTGGGTAAAATGCAATTTGGGCATGTTTGGATGTAAAATATCAATTTGGGTATTTTACAACCTCAATGCTAATGCTCCCTGATCTTAATTTTCCTCCATTCTATAAATTTTAAAAAATAGTACTTCTCTTTGTTTTTAGGTAACTAAACTGGGAGTGGGTGGGATTTATTGGTGTAACTAACATTGCATGCAACAGGGAAACCCTGAAATTTGAGCCCAAAACAGTGAGCAACTTGTGTTGTCGATGTATTGAAGACTGAACTATAAAACTTAATTGGTTTATTGAATATTCTGTGGACAAAAATTTATTCTTTAGCAAAAGACCATCCTTCCCTGCTCATTGGCGAAGCCTGGTACAACTAGTAATTTTGGGTCCATTGACCATTGTAATGTGGCTTGTCCTTGTCGAAGTGCAAGCATGCACATGTCCTTGGTTGAACTTATAAGGCAACATATATCAATTGTATTAGAGAATAACAAAATCCATCCCCCCCCCCCATTTTAACTGATATTTAAAGGATAGAAATTAATTAAGCAATCATTGAATTAAGAATTTGAACAAATGATTTTGAGGGGATCAATCTAATCCAAAGTAGCATCTGCTACGGGATACCATAATCATGGAGGCAATGTATCTAGCTTTAAATAACAAATAGTATATATATTCCTTGATGAATAAGGTTGTGGGAAAACTTTTCACATCATTATCAATAATTGATCTTCACATGGGATTGTATTTTTTTTTTTTGGGTTAGGAAAACCTAGTGGCTAATGTACTCTATCACATGATTAGTCAGTCATTAATTAGTGTATTACTTATTCCTTTGATTTTCATTACAAGCCAATGGTTGACGAAAGTGCTAATCAATATTGAACATGCAATTGTGGCGTGCCACAATATTCCCATTTGCTAATGCATGCCGCAATTGCATCATGTTAATGCATGCCGCAATTGCAATTAAACATGATGCAATTGCGGCATGCATTAGCAAATGGTTGAGGAATGTGCTAATAGTATACATGAAATTAGTACCCAAAATCCACTTAAACGTTAGCACTTATAACGCTAATCAAATGCATGAACTAGAAAAATTGCATAATACTTAAAGCTCTTATTCATTAAACTAAATAAATAAAGTCTTAAGACTAAATTAATTACAATTTACCCCCGTGGATTGGCTGAAATTTAAGTTACTTACTTGTAATTTGAAATTTGACACTTTATCCACCTGAGGATAGTTCAGTTAAGGCACTCACATCGGTGAATCTAAAATAGAAAAAGTAGTCATATATACACATTTTGGCTTAAAAAGTACCCACATCAGTGGATGTAAATTTATGCATATATACCATCTTGCTACGAGAACTATGCATATATGCACAGTTACTATTCATTCGTAAATGATTTTTTAATTCTCTTTTTCTCTAACCTCATTATAGACCCACTCTATTCACCTTCACCCTCAATTTTCTCTTCCCCTTTGTCTTCTTCCTCTCTTTGTACAAAATTGCTGCCCCAACCCAAAGAACAAAACCACCACTTGGCCCACCTCAACCACCAATCAAGGAAGTATCAACCAATTTAACAATAACCCATTATAGAACCAAGCAAAACCTAGATGAAATCAAAGCCAAAATTAACCAAAACCCAAATGATCACCACCACCCAACCACCACCACCATATCAACCTCAAAGACCACCCAACTATCACCGCCACCGGTCTACCACCACAACCCATTTCAACATTTGATAATCCAAACACAAAATCAACAAAATCAAACCAAAAATAACTCAAAATCAAAAAAAAACAACTTAAAATCAACTCAAACCCATTGGAAAACCCATGCCAAACCCAACTCAAAATCAACCCAAAACAAAATCAACTAAAAATCAAACCCATACAAAACTGAGAGAGAGAGAGAGAGAGAGAGAGAGAGAGAGAGAGAGAGAGAGAGCAGATCTGTCGTAGTGATGTCTTTATGTCTTTAGAGTCATTGTCGATGTCGTCGGAGTTGCTAATGCTTACTGAGCTGCTGATGTCACCGGGAGCCGTGTGTGCGTGTGTGGGGGCGAGGGGTTTGGGATGAGAAAGGGTAGAGATTTGAAAAAGATAATTATGTGTTGAGATGAGGGAGATATTAACGAAGAGATATATAATAAAATAATAATAATGATTATTTAAATAAATTGATGTGTATAATAGATAAATTGATATAGGTGTTTTGTAAAAATTGAATGTGTAAAATAGAAAAGTAGGTTCTTTTTGTAAAATAAAGAAAAATTTTTAGAAGGATTGATGCGGTTGCTCTTATAGTTTCGTAACCCACCTCTATTAAAAATATGGCTAAATATGTAATTTTGCTCCACTTTTATATCTCTCACCTCCAAAAACATAAAAATACAAGATCAAATAAGATCAAAAAGAATCCAAATAAACACTTGTAACATGGGATTTCAAACCACAAGTAGACAACTTAAATTTTGATCAAACTTTAGGTGCGTATAATATCAAATTTCAAACCACAAGTAGGCAACTTGAATTTCAGCTAAACCATAGGTGGGTAAGTTGTAATTTACCCAAGTCCTATAATTAATCTTTGGCAAAAATGCATTTTTGGTTCCTACATTTTGGGCCAATTCTCATTTTGATTCCTACTTTTTGAAACCTCTAGTTTAGTCCCTAAAAATTGAAAACCGTTACCATTTTGGTCCATGCAATCATTTCAATAACGGCAATATCCTATGAGATAGACGGAGTGCCTTGCTTGCCAACATGATGCTAATGTGGCTTTTAAAATATTATTAAAAAAATTTATCTGGTGGGCATTTAAAAATGCCACGTCAACATTTTAATTATTTTTTAAAAAAAGCCATGTTAGAAAAAATAATAATAGTAAAATAATTCTATTCTTTTAATTTCTTAAAAAATAAAATAATTAAATTAGAAAATAAATTCATTATTTTTTTTTTTTTGAAGATTTCATGTTCTTCCCCGACATAATTGTTCACTGTTCATGTTCTTCTAATAAACATTAATGTTCATGTTCTTATCTAAATAACATGTTTGGTTTCCTATAAAATTTAAAAATCAGGATTTTCTATTCTATTATTTCATTTTCTTAGCAACCAAACCCATCAAATTACCAAAACACTGAAACCCAAAAAAAGGAGCAATTTGAAACCTCCAACAAATCAAACTAAAATCTCAAGCAAATCGAACACAACAAACCAAAACATTGAAACCTAGAAAAGACACTGCAATCCAAAACCTCTAGCAAATCAAACTAAAACCTCAAGCAAATTGAACCCAAAAATAAATCCACAAACCCAACAAGGAAACACAGAACAAGCACAAATACAAAAATATTCAACAAATTTACAAATAAAAATTCAAGTCACAAAGATCTTCAACAATATACACTTTTAATTTCTAGTACAAACTGATTCTTAATTTCAAATGAAAACCAAAGCCCACCAATTCTTTCAATTTCTCAAGACAAACATATCCAAATGAATATCCAAACAATTCTTTTGATTTCTCAATACAAACATATCCAATTGAGAAGCCAAACCCACATGAATAGATCAAACCACCAATCACCATCACTACCATCAACCAATCACCAATGAACACATCACAACCTACACCAACAACAAACCTAACCAACGATCCACCCTTACCCACCACCAAATCGACCACCACTTCACATCCACTACCACCAATCTCATCTCCTCTTACTCGATCTCTCTATCTCTCTAAAGCCAGATCAAAGCCATATCCCAACAAGAAATGAGAGAGAGAGAAAAATGAAAAATTTAAAGGTTGATCACTTTAAATTTTTGTGGCTGTAATGATTGAAGTGTGTGGCATTGTGGATGTTGATAAATTTAAAGGTTGATCACTTTAATTTTTGTTATGGTGTGTTTGATTGCCAAGAAATTTTAGAAACAACTGAGAAAGTTAGTAAAAAAAATTTCTCAATCTTAAAAACTAGAAAAGTTTTTTTTTTTTTTTTTTTACTTTTTTCAATTAAAATTAAAATTAAGGAATTAATTTTTTTTTTAATTTTTTAATTAAACTTTTTACATGGCATTTTTAAATGCCCAGATAATTTTAAAAAATATATATTTTGAGAGAAGTGTTATATCCACGGAAAATTATTAGGTACTTCCGGAATACCATAAATGCGTACTTCCTCCTCTCACATGAATGGTGGGTCCTACTAATTAAATTCAGGTGGGACCCACTATTCATGTGAGAGAAGGGAGTACGCATTTATGGTACACCGGGAGTACACAATAATTTCCCTATATCCGTAATATTTTCATAACAAATCACATGTGATAAGTTATTATTGGTTCAAATTTGAATTTACAACTTAAATTACTTTTTTTGCCCATCTATATATGACAACCAATAATAACCTACTACTTAAAATTAGTTGTGAAAATATTGTGAACATAGCATTTCTCATATTTTTATTTCTGTTACAAAGATGATGAGGGGACCAAAATGGAAATGGTTTTCAATTTTTAGGAACTAAACTAGGTGCTTCAAAAAAGTAAGGACCGAAATGAAAATTGACCCAAAATATAAGGACCAAAAGTGCATTTTTACCTTAATCTTTTGTTCACACAATTCTTACATTTGCCGAATAGTTTGACTTTTCATTAAGTAAATGTGTTTTTTTTTTTTTTCTCTGGAGTTCATTAAGTAATTTAGTTTCCATAATTATCATAATTCCACTTACTCTATTATGTCACTTTTTGATAATTTATTATATTATTACTAAGTAATTTATTTTTCAAAAAAATTAAGTAATTTAGTTTCCATAATTATCATAATTCCATTTTCTTTATTATGTTTTTTTTGTTTAAATAATCTACTATATTATTATAGGTTTTACTAAGGTATGCCCTTAGGGCAAATATTGATTAGTAACTTATTTTAGGAAACCTTTTATAGGAAAATGAAAAAAGTATTTGGTTTACCTCAAGTATTTTTTTAACTGGACATGTCCTTTTTGTTTAAAATATACAATGGCAAGTGGTAGTGAGTTTTAATCTCCACATTTTATTTAGTTAGTGAGTGATGTGGCAGTCTCTCATTAAAACAAAAGGGAGATTTATTTTTAAAAAGTAATGAAATAAGCCAAACCTATAAAAAAGTAATGACTTTTTTACAACCTTTTCAATTTTTTATAAAATTTTCTTAAAATCGATAATTAATATATATCCTGAGAGTACACATTAATTAGACTCATTATTGTTAAGGAATTTAGTTTCCATAATTATCATAAGCTCCATTTGTTAGCTCACAAATAGACTATGCAACAATGGCAATGTGATGTTAGGTAGCTATTGGGTATGGGTTAAATGGAGTATTCAAAATGTGTAGGCCTATTCATTGGGTTAAATGGAGTAAAATGTGTAGGCCTAAATCGCTTGGAGGTATGGGTTTTCGGGAATTACAAAAGTTTAATGATGCTATGCTTGGCAAGCAAATTTGGCGTTTATTACAAAACCAAGATTCTCTATTCTTCAAGTTCTTCAAAACAAAATTTTTCCCACGTGGGACCATTTTTGATGCTAAGGAAAATAAAGGGTCCTTTGCTTGGAGAAGCATATTGAAGGGAAGAGAAGTTATTAGGAGAGGATTGAAGTGGAGGATAGGGAATGGTTCTAAAGTTCGCATTTACGGTGATGCTTGGTTACCTGGGTCTCGGCAAGGCATTATTTTATCCCCTGTAATAGACAGTCAAGCTGATGCAAGGGTTTATAGTTTAATAAACCATGAGAGTATGTGCTGGAAGGAGGATGAGATTGATAGGTTTTTTGTACCTGAGGAAGTTGCAATCATTAAGGCCATTCCCCTTAGCCTTTTCAATAGGGAGGACATTCCATATTGGCCCCATAACCGGGATGGGGTCTTCTCGGTCAGATCTGGGTACCAGCTCTTATTGGACCAAGCTAAAACAGAGGAAGTTAGCGGCTCAAATGCGAGGGACACAATGACGGTGTGGAAGGCTATTTGGAGTCTTCGAGTCCAAACCGAGTTAAGACCCTTCTGTGGCGTGTTGGGAATAATTCTTTACCAACTCGGGCTAACCTTGTCAAAAGGAAAGTCCTAGATGATGCGCTATGCCAGGAATGCAAGCTTGACGCAGAGGATACTCTGCATGCGATCCGGTCTTGTCCGAAACTGATTGACACCTGGAAAGTTCATTTCGATAAACTAAAGGCAGCCCACAAAGACATTGCGCATCCTTTCTCGAAGTCATTGGTAGAGCTTCACTTGTAAAAACTTCTTTCGAGCTTTTTGCAATGACGGTCTCTGCAATTTGGATGCGGCGCAATAAGGTCCTACTGGGTGAAACGGCACTTCCACCGGGACAAATTCCGACCTTGGCTTTTGATGCTCTTCAGAGTTTCAGAGGCTGCGTCCTACACATGCCAAGATACCACGGACAGCTCGTGCGGTGCGTTGGAGACCACCACCTAAAGCCTTGTGTCAAGGCGAATTTCGACGGAGTGGTTTTCTCACAGGATGGACTAGCTGGCATCGGCATTATAATCCGGAATGAACAAGGATTAGTTATGGCTGCTCTCTCACAACAAATTCCACTACCGCTTCTTGGGTGGAGATGGTGGAAGTGCTAGCGGCTCATTGAGCTTTGGTTTTTGCTAAGGAACTCGGTTTTGACAGAGTGATTGTGAAAGGAGATTCTGCAAACACTATTACCTCTATTAATGGAGGACACATGGATCATTCGGCTTTGGGTCATGTTTTGTTGGATATCAAAAGTTTATTTTCTTGTTTTTCTCATCTTTCGATTCAGATATTACTAGAGAAGGAAACTGTGTGGCACACAAGCTTGCTAGGGGGCCGCCAATTTTCCTTTTTTGGTTTGGATGGAATCTGTTCCACTGGACGTTCTTGAGGTGTATCAACTTGATTTATTGAGGATGCAATAATAAGATCTCTACCCCTGAGGGGATTTTTCTATAAAAAAAAAAAAAAAAAGGTAGCTATTGGGTATTTTACATACCCGGGGAGTATTTTATTAGGTAGGTATTAGGAAAAAAAAATACAAATTTTCTAATTATCGAAATCTTTGATGTGATAAGTTTTTTTTTTTTGAGAAACTTTGATGTGATAAGTTGACAGGGCTATAAAAAGCTATTTGATCATTCAGAATATGTTGTTCACTATATTTCATCCAAAAAAAAAAAAAAATTCACTATATAATTTCCTAAACTTTGACTTATATATATATATATATATATATATATATATATATATATCCAATGAGACCTCTAGTGCGAATGTCGTGAAACTTAAAATAAATCGTTGTGCATCAAAAAAAAAAAAAAAAAAATCGTTGACAACATGTATTGTGCCTGTATTTTCGGTTCACATGGCTTACTCTGATTGATTAGAACTCTATCAAATTCGCGAATGGAATTATGCCACCTGGAACTTAAGAAGCCCCCAAAAATTTGCCCGGAAGTCATGAATTTGAATCACATTGGAGTCTCCAAATCAATCGTGTTCTAGTGTATTTCTTGGGTGAAAGCCACAACACACCTTCATGGGGTTCACACTTCAAAGATTCATTAGAGTATTTTTTTCACATATGCTTTATTTGGTATTTGGCCAATAATAAGGGTTGTGTTTTTCCCTAAGCTAAAATCAGAAAGAGAAATATTATATATACGACATTTTTATAATATTTTTACAACAAATATTAGGTAGTAAGTTTTTATTTATTATTATTGGTGGTTAAAAAAGTCAATTCAATGTGTGAATTCAAATTAAAAACTTATAACAATTTGCTATTTAGGATTTGTTATGAAAATATATTGTGAAAATATTGTGTACGTATCACTTCTCATAAGTCAATAACTCTTGATTTTCTCAAAAAAAAAAGTCAATAGCTCTTGAAATTAAACAAGGTTAGTTCTAAAATGTCTAAGAATAAAAAAGGAAAACTTTTCAATTAAATAAATTAAAAAAAAAAAAAAAAAAAAAAAAAAAACGACTTTTATGTTGCACAATACCTTTATGGTTATGATGGTTTAGATATGAGAAAATCAATGATAGAAAATAGAAAGTACATAAAATCATTCATTATGATGTTGGAAAACAAAAATCACGCCCAAAAGAAGAGGTTTGTTTTTTTGGGGCCATGAATTTGGGGCAGAGAAAGAGCACTGATTTCTCCTCCGTTTTCTGCTCCACATGTCACGTCAAAACCCACGTTGCTACAAATGCATGCCTCTCTAAAACTGCCCTTATCAGGTGTTCCAAATTACAATAATAGCATACCAAAAATTATTTAGTATTTATTTTATCACAATGATAGAATTATTAACCTTTTTCTTTTTAGAAGAATAGAATTATAAACCTGGTTTTTTATTTTTTGCTGTCAATTATAAACCTGTTTTAACAGAAACTTTCGGTTCTTTTAATTTGGTTTGGTTTTGATATTTGTCCTTTATATTTTCAAATTATAATTTAGTTTATGAAAAATTAGAAGCTATTAATTTCATTTGTTTGTTCAGTCGCTCCTTTTCTTTTACCTTTTTTGATAATTCGAAGATTCACAATAATGTTAATTGTTAACCAGTTTGACTAGGATTCGTTTTGTGAGACAATCTCCCTTTGCAGCCACACAGCCACCCCTTCGAAAACATCCTATGAAAAGTTAATTTTTAAATTGGGTAAATTACAACTTACTTACTTGTGGCTTAACTGAAATTTAAGTTGCTTACCTGTAGTTTGAAATTTGACAATTTACCTGTCTGAAGTTTGACTGAAATTTAAATTGTCTACTTGCGGTTTAAAATCCCATAATGCAAGTATTCCACTAGATTCTTTTTTATCTTACTTGATCTTGTATTTTTATATTTTTGTGTTTTTGGAGGAGAGAAACATAAAAGTGGAGTTAAATTACATATTTACTCATCTTTTTAACGAAAATGAGTTACTGAATCGAGCTAATCTCGTGAGTAAAATGTCAAATTTCAAACCACATTTAAGCAACTCAAATTTTGGCTTAACCACAAAGAATAAGTTGTAATTTGCCCTTTTAAATTTGAAGTTGAATTTAAAGAGGTGAAATATATGTTTTAGCCATAAAGATACATATTACGTTTTCATAACCATTCAGGATTAAATCAATGCGAGTACTCCACTAATTTCATTTTTAGAGAAATTATGGCTAAAAGGTTGAAAAATAACATCTTTGTCAATACTATTTTTATTTCATCCTAATCATTAATATGAAAATATGAGACATTTTCTTATAACCTAGGATCTAAAAGAAGATTATTCAAGTCAATATAAATTTGCTTAGAAGATGAATCTTGTAATACATGTAACTTCTTTAAAAAAACAAATTGATTTTAAAATATGCCTTTAGAAAACACAACATAAAAAATCAAAATTAAATATTCAATTTGGGGTTTTAAGCTAATTTGTTTGTTTTGGCCATTTTTGATGAGTACTACGTCCACAACATTTTAGCAAAATTTTCACAACCAAGCCTAAATAGCAAGTTGTTACACTAAAATTAATTTTTTGTCCACCTATAACACCCTCTGACTTAGGATTTGTTGTGAAAAATTTTAAAAAGTTGTGAAAATATTATGAAAATGTTGTGAACATAACTTTTTTAACAAGTTTTTGGTTCAACCTTCAATGGACCAAAATTTTGGAGAGGTAAAACTTTTATTTAGGGTTGTCAAGCTTGTATTCTAGGGTGGTCAAGAACCTATATCAATTTAAAATTTAATTTTTTAAGGTATATAATAATAATAAAAAAATTCAGGCCAAGGTGATCAAGTGACCACCCTGTGTAAGGCATGGTGCCACCCCTATTGTCATAGTCTGATAATAAAAGAATAATTATCATGGAGAGAAAATAAAAAATTTAAATTTTATTATATCTATAAAAGAAATAGCATAACACGAAACAAATAAAGTCCAATAAAATAGATCGAAAGTACTAGTGACTTATGGTCGAAAGTATGACCTACTCTTCATTCCAATTTAGAGTGATCATCTAGAAAATAGATCGAGGGGAGGGCATAATAAAGACCTCATAAACATGATAGACAATATAAATTTTATAAATATTTATATTTATATATATAATTAAAGTCAAAATTTAGAGAAAGTCCAATTTGATTCTAATTGTCATTTAATTTTGTGCCACGTGTCTTATATTTTTAATTTCTTAAAAACTTTTGTTTTAGGTTAGTGAGTATTGTGCAGAAGACGAAGAGTTTAATATAAATAAACCAAAAAAAACCCAATAAAAAAAATATTCAACTTATTTGTATATAAAAAAGTAAAAAGAGAGAGAGAGAGAGAGAGAGAGAGAGAGAGAGTAAAACTTGTGCATATATCTATGACTTAAAAATTTGTAACTCCTACACTAGGTATAACTTGAATATGTACAAGTTATACACTAGTATATATATATAAAGCGAAAATTTAGAGAAAAGTCAATTAGATTCCAAATTAGATTTCAACTGTGAGCTAATTTTGTACCATATGTCCACTTAAGCTTTTTAATCTTGGAAAATTATTATGTACTCTCGGAGTACATAAATGCGTACTACCTCCTCTCACATGAATGGTGGATCCTACTAATTAAATTCATGGTGGGACCCACCATTCATGTGAGAGGGAGGACTACATATTTATGGTATTCCGAGAGTATACAATAATTTTCCTTTAATCTTTGTGCTAAGTGAGTTAATGAGTGCAAAACACTAAGAATCTAATATTAATGAACTATAAAATAAATAAATAAAAACCAATCACATCTAAGTCAATAAAAATCACCACACGTTCTTTCTTATTAAAAATTAGAAGTAAAAAAAGATCATAAGTTTATTAAAATTAGGCAAAAATTTTAACATATGACTAATTACATTTACTTTTTTTAATAATTTGATTAATAATTTATATTTTATGATAAAAGAATGTGTTTAATTTTCAGATCAAAACTTAAGTACAATACTTAAGTAAGTGTCCCATCAAAAAAAAAAAAAACTTAAGTAAGTGTTGTGTCCTTAAATTCCTCTTTTAAAATTCAGTCATATGGTAATTCTTAATTGAAAATACATTTTTATCCTATGAGAAAAAAACCATGTAATTAAATTTTTAGAAGGAAATTTAAAGAACAGCACATATATGTAATTGTGATTATTTTTTAATATAGTTGTGTATATGTACCGGTTACACATTAATTAGTATTGATAACAACAGTTTGTCAATTTTCAACTCATTGGATGCTAGCTATTTAAAAAATTAGTAGCATCCAAATCCAATCCTTAAATTCAAGTCATGTATCAGTATGTCCCACGTAAAGGTATTTTGGTAAAGAAGAGATTAAAAAAGTTTAAACGTAAAACAACAATATTTAAGTTCGGCGCAGCTTTGCGTAATTGTTTGATATTATATGCTAAAAAAGTAAGAAACTAAATATGCATTCAAATCCCTATAAATACCCTCTCAAACCGTTTCAACTTCCTCACCTCCACAACTTTCAACTCCTAAACTCCCTCCTAACTCACTTCTTCTCTCTTTTACATACAAAAAGTCACAAACAGACACATTATATTTTTTTACCCAAATCAACCAAAATGGCATACCTCAGAAGCTCTCTTGTCCTAGCACTTCTCTCTATGTTCAGTTCTTTAGTGTTAGCTTCTTCTATAACATACGATGTGGTGAGTTTGGGAGCAATAGCAGATGGAAAAACTGACTCAACTCAGGCTTTTGTTAGTGCATGGACAAAAGCTTGTGCCTCAGTAAGTTCTGCCATGATTTATGTGCCAGCAGGGAGGTTCTATCTCGGGCAAGTGGTTTTCAGTGGACCATGTAAGAACAATGCTATCACTGTGCGCATAGCTGGGACACTTGTGGCTCCATCAGACTATACGGTACTTGGAAATACAGGAACCTGGCTTTTGTTTGAGCAAGTTAATGGGGTTACCATATCTGGAGGAATTCTTGATGGCCAAGGCACTGGTTTATGGTCTTGCAAAGCCTCTGGCAATGGCTGTCCTTCTGGAGCCACGGTATGTGAAAATGACTAAGAGATTAAGTTGCCCTTTATCTTTAGAGTATAAAAATGCCTCTTTCTTTGCTTTATTTTTTTATATATATGATTTTTTAAGGGCTTATTTATTTTATTTTATTTTTATGTACAATATATTTTTAACGGACTTTCAACAAATAACCTTTCGCAAAAAAGTTAAATATTGCACACTAATCAGTTTCAATTGGTTAAAAAGTGTTCAATGTTGTGAAAGAAAAAAAAAAGTGTTTTTAATGAGCATTACTATTGGTTTAGCTTAGATTAGTAGATAGAGCAAAAGAAAAGAACATTTTGAAATGTTATCACCATTTGGGATGAATTCGTCCATAATGGTTGTCTTAATTCTTCCATTTTATTCAATTAAAAAAAATTAACTCCATTTTCTAGGTAGTTAAACTGGAGTGGGTGTGGGATTTGATTTAATTTATTGGTGGGAACTGGTGTGCTTTTCAATCTGATTTTCAGTTTAAACTTTAAACTGCTATTTTGCTCTTCTGGGTTTGGGAGGAGATTTTTGTCAAATTAAAATAACTTCCTTTTACTGCCATGACAAGCCGACTTCTAAGGAAATCGTATTGACTATACTTAATTGGGAATAATCCCATGTTCTGGATCGGAGAATATTTCAGTTTTGTGCATCTATATAATCTAGCCCTTTAATGCCAATCTGACTAATGTTTAATTAAATCTCGAGCCTTGTGATGATAAAATAAAAACTGATGAGAATGTCAAAGGTCAAACAACTTGCTTAGGCTTTTGTTGCTTAGATTGATGGATTTTCACTCTAAGATCGACATATTTAATTGAATAGCCACATATAGTCATATTCATCATTAATTTAGAGAAACACTCCATATATATTTTAACAATAAGAATTGAAACATTTTCTTGTGTGTATGGAAGCAGACACTGGAATTTTCCAACTCAAAACAACATTGTGGTCAGTGCATTAACCTCCTTAAACAGCCAATTGTATCACATTGTCGTAAATGGCTGCCAAAACGTGAAAATGCAAGGTGTTAAGGTCATTGCGCCCGGAAATAGCCCAAACACTGATGGCATTCATGTTCAATTATCTTCAAGTGTCACAATTCTCAACTCTAAGATTGGGTCCGGTGATGATTGCATCTCAATTGGCCCTGGTACCACTAACTTGTGGATTGAGAATGTTGCATGTGGACCTGGGCATGGAATTAGGTAAAAATAACTTTGTATTTTTATTTTTTTGATCTTCATTCAAATATTACATGATTGGAACAACCATATATATTAGATGGCAATGCTACATTGGTCTCATTGGTTCAATTAATTGGTGCAGCATTGGGAGTTTAGGCAAGGACCAACAAGAGGTCAGGTGTACAAAATGTAACAAATCAAACAGTTACTTTTACCAAGACTCAAAATGGGGTGAGGATTAAGTCATGGGAAGGCCTAGCAATGGGTTTGCTAAGAACATTCTTTTTCAACATGTCACCATGCAAGATGTCCAAAATCCAGTTGTAATTGACCAAAATTATTGCCCCAGCAATGAAGGATGCCCTGGTCAAGTAAGATAATTTTGAAGCATATTTTACATGCAATTTTTTTTTTTTTTAACCATGATTTGGTTACTTCTAAAATGGCCTTAACATGTTCAAATAAATCACACAATATAGATTCTTAAAATTTTTGCCCCCATGTGTTCATGACGTTAACCTTTAAAGCTACTCATACCCACTATATAGTTGGGTCCATTATCATCGCACACTCAAATCTTACTCTGCATTAGTTTCAAACCCAAATTGGACCCCCAAAACATTTTCAATGTTTTGACTTCATAATCTGTTCAATATTTTTCTTTTATCAAATGGAAAATTGACATATAGTTTTTTTTTTTTTTTTAACAGGTTTCTGGTGTTCAAATTAGTGATGTGACATACCAAGACATCCATGGAACATCAGCTACAGAGGTTGCTTTGAAATTTGATTGTAGTTCGGAGTACCCATGCTCGGGAATAATATTGGAGAATGTAAAGCTCACTTACAATAATAATCAAGTGGCCCAAGCTTCATGTGTCAATGCTGCTGGGACATCTACTGGTTTTGTCCAGCCCACGGGTTGCTTGTAGAGGGGAAAAAATTATTCAAAATCCATATCTACGAAGGATTGAAAAGGAATCCTCATTCTTGTCCTTTCATCCTTAGGGAGAAAATTTATACTTCTTTTTAGTTTCACAGTATGATTGTTAGTGTGATACGTCATTGAGTGACAAGTTAATTGCTTGAGCCGGTGGTAGTGCTAGTCCATTGGGCTTTCTTGAAGCCTGCCTGACCTTGCAATCAACATATAACTCGTATATGGATGTTTGTGTGCGAATTGTTGTAAAATGTACGTATTATTTTCATATTTTAAACAATTTGACGTTGGACCTCACTTATTCAGAAATTTTTATCATTCCATTTTGCAATGTCAAGACACATAAGGCATATTTAGTTATATCATGAAAATAATTTTATCAAGGAAGAAAAGAGAAAGAAAAAGAAAGTAAAAATTCAAAGACATTTTAAAATGGATAAAGTGAAGTGGTCTATTTAACGCCCATATTGTGTCAGCCTATGGAACCTGAATAGTGGATAAATGTGGTTTGCAAAAACCCCGGCCCTTGGGCCAAGAAATTAAAACATAAACATAAATACACTACCCACATCAAGGGTGTGTGGTGGTAAAAGAAAGGGTACAACTTCCAAAATAATCTCAGAATAGTCAAATGTGTAAGCAAAATAAAAAATAGTAAGCATTTAAAAATTATTTTTTTTTATTATATTAGCTTACTTATTTGATTTATTTATGAATTATTATACTTTATTTTATAATTTCCATTTGAAGTTAACTTTATGCGTTGGTATCCAATATATGTAATTGGTCAAATATGTGTTGGGCTTCACTCAATGATGAGAAATTCGAGTCCATACTCTTTTTGTTGGACTCAGGCTTTATTTCTTTGTAACTATAAAAATATATTGGTAGCCATCTCTTTTTCGTTTGGGCCGTTGCCGATTTGCCGTATTCTAAACTTGACTTCAGCAAGTCCAACGAGGTTATTCATTCTTTTTTTCCTTTTTTTTTTGAGAAGTATTCATTCATCAACTAACACACAAAAAATGATGCAATAGGTTCACATATAAACAGTAGCTTGGTCCGACAAACATGACTGTTCTATAGAAAAACATAGCCATTATAGATGTAGCCTTTTAGGGCCTGTTTGGCTAATTTCTAACCAACTTTACTTCACTTTTCTTTTTTCTCCCTCGTTATAAACATATCCTAGATTTTATATTAATCATCTATGTGACCAGTCTTCACGCCTTTTTTTTTTTTTTACCTACATTCTTTAATGTCTAACATGCATGCAGGGTAATTTAAGCATGATTTTAATTTAGCCCTTTATTTTCTTACAATAATTCATATGGGAGAGGGAGATGGATTCAAATCCAGATTCTCTTCCATGAGATCAAGAACTTGATGCATGTATGCTTGTCGATTCTTCTAATTACCACATCATGAATAACATCATAAAGAAGGTTTAAGCTTTTGTGCATGAAGTTCATAGTTCACCAAAGACAAAGTAGGGATAATTTGATACAATTTGAGGTTTAATACTACAATTTTACATGGATTTTTTTTCTTAAAATTAATTTAAAATAGAAACCAAATAAAATTTATTTAATATATTACATAAAAAAATAATTTTTTTTTGCTTTTAGAATTAAATTTATCTATTAAGGTTTTTTTTTTTTTAAGAATATTCATCATTAAAAAAATTATTTTAAGAAGATAGAGACTGGAGAGGCATTGGGTTGAGGGCCCAACGCGTAGATCTATATCTATACTCTATATAAAAAAGGACAGATGAGGTACTTGTTTGACAAAACGACTTCAGAAATGTTAAAATGGTAAGAAGAAGTTTGAAACCCAGCAAAGAGAACTTTGAAGTCTAGTAGATTCTTCGAAACTCTAAAAACATTCACATTTGATTGAAATTACTTAATTGCCCCTAACTTCATTTGTGAGCTAAATAAAAATGGGCCCTTTTTAGTCTTTTTGTTGTCATGTTTATAGTCGGGATTTTTTAGAAAATAACTACAAAACCCAAACAATATCATTAGTTAGGAAACGTTTCAAACTAATTTGGTATCTAGCAATTCGAGTTTAGAGGACTTGATTTCTGGGTTTGTTATTTATTATTTTACCAAAGAATCGAGGTGGCCAGAATGTCCACGTAGGCGAGAAATTGAGTCCAATGGACTCAGCTTCTAAGCCTAAAAAACGAGTTCATTGGACTCGGTTTCAAAGCCTAGAAACCGAGTTCATTGGACTCGGTTTCAAAGCCTAGAAACCGAGTTCAATGAACTCGTTTTTTAGGCTTAGAAACCGAGTCCATTGGACTCGATTTCTTTGTATAAAAACGAGCAAAGATCAGTTCCATCGGTTCCTGTCTCATCACTCCCATCCCACAAAGAAGATCGCTTCCCCACAAAGAAGAAACATCACGTGGGCATAATAGTCCCCCACAAAGAAGATCGGTCCCCAAACCTCCACGTGTCTCAGGTCCCACTGACCTGTCCCTCCTTGTCATGGGGTCTCATAGCTTCTCTGTCTTGTGAATATGTTCTCTATATTCGAAACTCGCCTCTATATTCAAAAACTCAGCTCTTCTCTTCGAAAATCTCTATGAAACAACTTTCCTAGACTCACTTGCACTCACAGAACATTCATCTCACACAACACTCTTAGGTAATGTTTTTACAATATTGTGATTATTTGCTAGGTTTTTTTTTAAGAAAAATTTAGAACATATTAGGAAAAGTTTTGTTTTTCTTATTTGTTAGTGTAAATATTGTGATTAATTTATTTGTTAGTATATTGTGATTATTTGGTAGGTTTTTTTTTTTTTTTTAAGAAAAATTTAGAACATATTAGGAAAAGTTTTGTTTTTCTTATTTGTTAGTGTAAATATTGTGATTAATTTATTTGTTAGTATATTGTGATTATTTGCTAGGTTTTTTTTTTAAGAAAAATTTAGAACATATTAGGAAAAGTTTTGTTTTTCTTATTTGTTAGTGTAAATATTGTGATTAATTTATTTGTTAGTATATTGTGATTATTTGCTAGTTTTCTTAAAAAAAATTAATATTAGGACACATTTATATAAGATCATGAATCTACTTAAGAAAAAATATCTATAAAGACTAGTAATATTATGATTAATTATTGGGAATATTTAGTAAATAATTGTGATTAAATTACAACATATTGGGGAATTTTTTTTTTGTTAGTGTAAATATTGTGATTAAATTATTTGCTAAGTTTTTTTTTTTAAGAAAATTAATATTGTGATTATTGGGAATATTTAGTACCAAATATTATGATTATTATGTGAAAATTTGAGTACTCTAGGTATGCAATTTTTTCCTTTTATTAGTTTATTTTTTTTATTTATTTTTTTTTTTATTTAAGAGAATGTATAAGACTTTTTTGGCTAAAGGTTCCAAGCTCAAAATCTTATAAATCCAATTTTTTTTTTTTTTTTTTAAGGAAGTTGCAACAAGAAAATTGTAACATGAATCATGCGTATGATAGACACATGGTCATGACCATGACCATGAATGAATGAATGTGTAAGGATGGTGCAGCACGAGCACGTATAGTTTGTGAAAAAGTTACAAATATTTGGTGTTGTTACCGTTTGTAACATTTCAAGTTAGGGAAAAAGGAGCAGACTTTAAAAATAAAAAGAGAGCAAAAGTCATCCATTTCCATAGCCCTTTAGGCTTTTAGGGGATTAGAAGAAGGCAAAAAGAAGGAGTCATTGGGGATTTTTTAGAAAATAACTACAAATATTGTATTATTGGGAATATTTAGTACCAAATATTGTGATTATTATGTTATTACAACATATGGGATATTTGTTTTGTTTGTTAGTGTAAAATTGTGATAATATGCTAAGTTTTTTAAAAAATTAATATTGTCATTAATTATTAGGAATATTTAGTACTAAATATTGTGATCAATTGTTAGGAATATTTAGTACTTTTAGGTCTTTATCATGGATATGAAATGGATTATGAGTTTGATACCTAAGATAGTAGTCTTTTTACCATAAATTATTTCAAGATATATTTGTTTAAGATTTGTAACAGAGATTTCAATGGATAAATAGTTGGTATATAATATTTTTGTTCATCATAACTTATTTGAATGGGTTTTGAAAGTCATGCCCCTAGAATGATTTGGAATTTTTAAAGAATATGAAATTGGTAATGACTATTTTTGTAAGATTACTAAAGGTGAGTATATGCAAATTTGGTTGAGGTTAGTATTGTTGGCATTTCATACGCAAAGTTTTGTGATTGATGTTGATTGAGCGTTATAAATTTGTCACTAACACTTGCACTTGATGATCTATAGGTTGACAATGATCCATATAAATATATACTACAGTGGACCCCTTAGCAATGCCAACCCTTATGACGGAGTCTCATTTCAAGGTCCGGTATCCAAATCTTTGCTATATGATGATACGCCATAAGCTAAAGACCCTAAATGAGTTGAAAGTAAAAATTATGGAAGAGTTGCAAGTGAACCCTGTTTTGCATGACATACATATTACTTTCCATTCTCCATATGAAGTCCTCAATCAATGCATTAATTACAGATATATGGCGATAACAGAGGACAAACTTGTGAAATTCATGTTTAGTAAGATAGAGAAATGGGAACAAGCAGCAGATTCTGAGTTGTACGTCACTTTGGAGCCGCATGCGGAAGTCGGCGTAGAGGAAGAAATTGTACAAACAACTACATCTCTACAGTTTGCGGTCCTAGATGATCGATGCACCACATTGGGAGGCTATACACCCCCTTTTCAAGAGACATCAGCAACAATTGAGAGCGAACTTGGAAATAGATATGAAGATCAATTTTGTACACATCGAGGTGAATCCTCTACAGTTCCAGTAGTTGAAGATGAAGACGAAGACTGTTTTGGGGAAGATGGTGATGATAGAGATGAGTACGAAGAGAGGATTGACGATGGCGACTTTGACAGGGGTGTTGATGACCATGAAATCACTCCCATTCCTCATATTGATGATATGGCTAAATGTGATGAAGATGATGCGAACGCTAATGTTAGAGTTCAGCATGTTACAAATACGACCCCCGTTTATAAACCTCCTACCTCATCATTTTATGAAAATACTTAGGAAAATATGGTTGATCCTGAAGTTGTTCAAGAAGCATTTAGTTCTTCTTGGAATGTGGACATGAATTTTGCGAAAGGATTGATTTTTGCGAATAAAGAGGCGGTGAAACGTGCATTAACAATTTATGCCACAAAGCATAATAGAAACTTTATGACTAGTAGGTCGACCACAAGTAGACTGTTTGTGAAATGCAGTGATAAATCATGCATGTGGTACGTTGGGGTAGTCGCGAAGCCTGAACTTGGACTATGGATGGTTATATCTTATAGGGGTCCTCATAGTTGTATGCCCTTTGCCACGGCCCTTAATGGTAGAATGATGGATTGTAATTTTCTTGCAGCAGAATTTGTTCCATTGTTGCAAGAGAAACACACGGCAACAATTTATCATCTCGGACATTTCATTAAAGGGAAGTATTATGGGCATAATCTTTCTTACTATAAGATATGGGATGCGAAACAAGGCATAGATAAAACAAATGATCAAATAACCCCAGGATGTGCCTAATCATAACTAGCTCGGGGGCCATTATACCTTCTACAAGCTCAAACAAGAATATAACAATTTAGAGTAATTGTGATGCTATTCCCTAATTTATCCATATCAATCTAATGCTGGCAGTATGAATTCTATTATAGATTATGACCAAAGAGGCACCACTAAAAAGGAGCTGGAATGCTTGCCAGGGAATTCATTTCGACCTATCCTAAAGATTTAATATCTACTTGCTAAAAACCATGTTCCATACAGACTAAGAAGGCTGCTATTGCTTGTTAATCAATCACTACTAAATCTGCCTAGACAGAGTAGCATAAATTTCTAGAAATCAACAAGCACACTGGGGGAGAATTTTGCTCAACTTGGCAATAATTATATGATAAGCATCATACATTGGAAATCAAGTATCATGAAAGATGACAAGAGTTCATATTAATGCATGGGCAGGACACCAATTATACACTGCAAAATGACATAATTTGCAAAAAGGAAGAAAACCAACTCACATATGAAATTGTAATTTAGGCCAATTAAATGTACAACATCTATAATTCAAACAAAGATGAATAAAATTAGCGTGTGCTAGCATAGTCTTAATTATAGTAAAACAAATTGGAGATACATGACTAACTTTTGATTCGTAAATTGCTCCTATTAGAACAACACATTATACTGACAGATGACCACCAAATAATCAAAATGCAACAAAACAATACTAGTATCCAACCAAGAACTCTCCCAAACAGTTTGAAAGGTTACCTAAGGGAGAAAGACTAAGCGAGGTGGAGATGGAGCGATGGAAGCGAGAGGTAGTGACGGCGATGGGAGCGAGAGGCAACGACGGTGACAGAGCGAGAGTCGGCGACGGAGCGACAGGTGAGATGGAATGAGAGTGTGAGAGTGAGAGAGAGAGAGAGAGAGAGACTTCTCGTGAGAGAGAGAGAGATTAAGAGTGAGAGGGAATAAGAGTGACTGTGTGTTTTGAACTTAGTTTTTTTTGTGCTTTTGAACTGTTTTTGTGTGTTTTTTACTTGTTTTTTTTTTTTTTTTTTTTTTTTGCTTTTGAAGTGCTTTTTTGAGTGCCGATGGTTGACACGTACCCAAAAGGAAACCGAGTACAATGGACTCGGTTTCCTTTAAATCAAACCGAGTTCAATGAACTCGGTTTCTATTCTTGCAAACCGAGTTCATTGAAGTCGATTTACATGTATGAAAATTGAGTTCAATGAACTCGTTTTCATGGCCTAGAAACCGAGTTCAATGAACTCGTTTTCTAGTCTTACAAAACGAGTCTAATGAACTCGATTTCTGGCCTACGTGGACCCATCTCACCTTCTTTGGCAAAATTGGCAAAATAGGAAACTCGAGTAAGATATACTCGATTTTATAACCCAAAAATCGATCCCTCTGAACTCAAATTGTTAGAAACCAAATTAGTTTGAAACTTTTCCTAACTAATGATATTGTTTGAATTTTATAGTTATTTTCTAAAAAAATCCTTTATAGTCTTGGCTACCAGAAATGTACAGGTATATTTAGGTTTTTGTTGACACATTTGGCACAAATTACTTTGTTGCTTGTAACTTCATTTGTTAGCTAGAGAAAAAGGGGGGGATTTTTAGTCTTTTTATTCTCAACTATGTGGTGTTGCCAGCCATTTCCGTTTTATAGTGCAACTAGCTGCGTTTCCTTTTTAGTTAAATTACCATTTTCATTCTTCCGTACATGTTAGGTAGAGAGAAAGCAAGGAAATTTTTACTCTTTTTCTTCTCAACTCTGTGGTGCTACCAAATGTTTAAGCTTTAGAGTGTAGCCAGCCGTGTTGCCTTTTTAGTTAAATTACCATCTTCACTCTTAGGTACATGGGTAGGCTAAAAGTGTATGAGGGTATTTTTAACCCTAGAATGTAGATGCTTCTTGAATCTTGCCGTTTGTGCCTTCCTTGTCATTTTCTTCAACTGCTCAAGTTCTTCACAACAGCAAACAGAGAAGAGGGTGAGATTCAGAGATGAGGAAAAAAAAAAAAAAAAAGAGTCAGTTGTGAGCCAACCGATAGAGAAAGAGAAGAAAGAGGGAAAAGAGGCAAGTTTTTTGTCTTTTTTTTTCTCACATGTTTTTTGTTTATCCATATAAAAAAGGACAGTTGAGGTGCTTGTTTGACAAAACGACTTCTAAAATGTAAAAACGACAAAAAGTTTGAAGCCCAACAAAAAGAACTTCAAAGTCCTGCAAAATTCTTTGAAACTCTAAAAAGATCCACATTTTATTGAAATTACTTAATTGCTCCTAACTTCATTTGTGAGCTAAATAAAAACGGGCCCTTTTTAAAAAAACTTTTGTCAAGTTTATAGTGCTAGTTGCCAAACATGTACAGGTATATTTATGTTTCTACGAACACATTTGTTACAAATTACTTTATTTCTTGTAACTTCATTTGCTAGCTAGAGAAAAAAGTAGGGGATTTTTAGTCTTTTTATTCTCAACTTTGTGGTGTTGCCAGCCATTTTAGCTTTATAGTGCAACTAGTCATGTTGCCTTTTTAGTTAAACTAGTAGCTAACCCGTGCAATACACGGGAAAACTATTGTGTAAGTAGATGTTAACAACTATTTGTCTCTTCCACTTTGATTGTACATAGTCGCTAACCCGTGCAATGCATGGAATAATTTGAGAAAAATAATATATATTTTCTTTGCTTAAAAACTCACTTTAAAATGAATAAGCTGGCTTTCTACTCATAATATGACTCAACATACTCAAAAACTGGAATCACGTTTGATTAAAGGAAAATTGAACAATATCAACTATTGCAAAAATGGTAAAAGAGCAAAAATATATAACAAATGAAAGTTTTCCATTATGTTTCTTCTTTCTTTTACTTATTAGGAAAAAAAATAGCAATAAAAAAGCATATCAATCAATTTATTGAATTTGATTTGAATACATTTTAGAATATATATATATATATATATATATATATATATATATATATATAAAAGGGACTCTCTCCTATAAAATTTGGACTCTTTAAATATGCTCTGCACTGAAATCCTGGCTATTGTAGACAATAATTTGGGATGATAATAAACACCGTTTCCCCTTGGATCATGACAATAGAAAGAACCCGCAACATCTAACATTCAATGAGGTAAAAGAGATGACAATCCAACTACAAAGAAAGACAACTCAAAACAAAATGGTATATAATTGATATTAAGATATGGTTGTTACTTAATGTCACCGATCACAAAAATATAAAGAGATGTATATAGGTTGCTAATCCAAGTATACTTTGTTATCCATTAGAAACTGTTTGTTGAAATAGACACATCCATCATCAAAAGTTTAGGTAACATATTAATAACATAAAACTACCCGTCAAGCATTAGTTTTAAAACCAACACATGGTATGTAATAAACTAATTATTATTATTTTTTAAATGGTCTTCAAAGTGGGATAAGCAAATAAAAGCAGCATTAAATAGAGACACAACTACTAAGATGGCTTTCACATCAATATATAAAAATTCCTAAGGAAACAATATTCTCACTAACTACACACATGACATATCATGTAATTTACACACTTAGCTTTGAACTCATCATTGATACAATTCTCCTAGATAAAACTTTAAAAGATATCTGAATTTATACATGAATCATAAATATGTTTGGAGAGAACAAAGCAAACCATTTTTAGTGTTGAATGGGTGAGCATTGAACCGTAGTCCATAGTGGTTCCCCCGCAATGCTTGTGCAGAAACAACCTAAACAATAGAGAATATGACGAAAACAAATTAGACTATGAAACATGGAACCACTAATCAGATTGAAAAAGAATACATAAATCCCAATTAAGTCCTCAGAATAATAATATCAATTTCCCGATGAAAAAAGTAATATATAAATATGTGTGTGTGTGTGTGAGAGAGAGAGAGAGATGAAAGAATTGACAGTAATAGTGGAGACAGCAAGAACACTCTGCTCACACCAAGCATGATACTTAAGCAGAAAATAGAAACCAAAAAAAAATTTAAAAACCCCCATTTGAAAAACCAAATATCAAATAAATAATCACAACTTCAATTAAATCAAAGGGAGCCTAGCAGTTACCTAAAAGCTTCAATCAAGAGTTCAAAACATAGTTCCATAGAATTTGGGAGTAACAGTGGCAACTATCAGTATATATACCGCCCTACATAGTTTCTTACTTCTTTTTTTATATATAGGTTATCAAAATTCATTGAAACAAAAAGGAAAATGGTTTTACCTTATGGAAGAATAAATCCAAAAATACAAATTCAAAATGTTAACTCCTAAAATCTAACTTATGATATCTGTGAATCCATGAAAACTCAAAGGAGAATTTGAGGTCACAACTTGTACCCACTCAATAAGAGTCTTTCAAAACAGAAGATTTTCTAAAACAAAACCCAATAACTATATAGCATCAAATCAACCGTGCCTAAAATTATTATTAAACCCCATAACTATCTGCAACACACAGCCCATACATATCACTGAAAATTATGAAACCACAATCTACATCAATCATCAAGCCGACTCTTAGGCCTTTCAAAAACACACACAAAAAAAAAAAACCATTAATTCATACAAAACCCGTAGAATTTGAAATCCCTAAATCGATAGAAAACCTAATTGAAGACATATAATTAAAACATAACTTTGAGGCTTTGCTCCTTTTAAACCAATTTCAATTTGAATTTTAACCCATATCAATCAAATAAAATTGAAACTTGAAAAAGATTAGATTGGAATTCTTCATACCTGAAAAATCGTCCAACATTAGAAACGGAAAAGGATCCAAAATTTTCAAGTCTGTCTTGAAAATCAAATAACTTTGAGGCTCTGTTCCATTTAAACCAATTTCAATCTGAATTTTAACCCATATCAATCAAATAAAATTGAAACTTGAAAAAGATCAGATTAGAATTCTTCATACCTAAAAATTGTCCAACATCAAAAACGGAAAAGGATCCAAATTTGTCCAACATCAAAAACGGAAAATGATCCAAATTCTTCAAGTCAGTCTTGAAAATTAAATGCCCGAAAAGGGGGTCAAAAAATAATCAATGCTTAGATGATAAAAACTCAAGAACAAAATAATCATGAATCAAAATTGACATTAGCCAGAGGAGTTGTGGCTGAGAAAAGAATGAGGGAGCTGCATTGAATAAGAGAGTTAAAGAAGAAGAAGGAGATGGGAGTGAGTTTGATCGAGGGTTTTGTTAGGGCTGAGTTTGCGTTTGAGAGATAGTGTTGAGAGAGTAGGAAGAAAAAATTTACTTGGTATGGGTAGGGTTTTTATATATATATATATATATATATATAGAGATAATAAAACGTTAAAAAGAATTTAAAAAAAATAAAATAAAAATAACGTGAAGGCTAACGGGAGAGTTGTATTATTGTATATTGTTGGGAGAGTTAAATTGAAAAATTCTAATATAACAAAACGTTAAAAAGAGTTAAAAAAAAAAAAAGATGACGTGGAAAATTATGGAGTTAGAAAAGACTTCGATTATCTATATATATATATATAAAACCGAAGCTTTTGAAGCTCCCACAATTTTCCACGTCAGCACAATATTTATTTAAATTAAATTAAATTTTCCACCTCATCACTGTTTTCCTTTTCCAATGCAAATTAGACTTCTAGCCCAATAAGGACACTCTCCCACCGCCTCTACTCTCTCCTATTTAAGAATTGCTTGCGTAGAAAACCTAAACCCCAAAAACTTATTTTTGCCGCAACACAATTTTCTCCTTAAAACTTATTTTTCTTCAAGATTTTTTTTGAGGGCGGCTCATGCTTCACAATTCACATATTCCACTTATGTATTGGACTCCTCTCCTTCTTCGGTCAATGCATCAAGGTTAGGATTATTTGATTTGTTCAATAAAAATTATAGATTTGTTGCTTTTTCTTATAAGTTTGTCAATTATTGTTTTGTTTATTTAATTGTTGGGCCTGGATCTTTTAATTAAATCTTCAAATTTTTATTGAACAAATCAAATAACCCTAACCTTGATGCATTGACCGAAGAAGGAGAGGAGTCCAATACATAAGTGGAAAAGCTATAATCATGGATTCCCTTCTTTATATTGTATTTCTCTATTATGTAATTTTATATATATATATATATATATATTGTTTTATTTCAATACTTTTGAAGCTTTGAATCTTCTGATTTTTTTTTTTTTTTTTTTTTGCCTTTTGGAAGTTTTAACATCATAACTTTTGGGTTTTATTTTTTCTATTATCGAAATTATCTAGAAGATTTCAATGAATATCCATGGATTATTCTTTTTAGGGTAACCCATCTTTATCTTATATTTCTATTCCTAACTTTTTTTCCTATATTTTTTCTTTAATTGTCCGTGTTTACGTCTCTTTTGTTTTTCTTATTTTTTCTTTAATTGTTCGTGTTTATGTCTCTTTTTGTGTGAGTATGTGTCATCGTATCTAGGTACTTAGGCAAAATCTATAAAGACTAAAGATGCTTTTTTTTTCTTTTTGGTAATGAATCCTATGTTTTTCATGACTTTAGTGAGTCATATTTTTAATGATTGAAATGGTTTTGTTTGACGTGGATTTTGTTCATATTGGTTTCAAAGTTTATTTCTTGGCTTATATTATAGATTGTAATATATTTATTCATCAAACTGTTTAGTTGAGTTTGTTTTCGAAATTGTTTTCAGTGTTGGACATTTTCTTAAAGCATGTTAGTATCATATATTAAAATACTGTTAAGTTGATAATAATAATAATAATAATAATAATATAGTTTAATAATAATAATAATAATAATATAGTTTAATAAATGTCTAAAACGTATAGCTGTTAACAAATGTTTTAGCTATATGATTTTATTTTACAAATTCAATTTTGGTGTTGTAGTAAAATAAACAAATATTAAATTATATATTGTACTAATACATTTCCGTGATCGCACGCAGTTAGCTTACTAGTATATATATATATATATATATATAGTACATGTTAGGTAGAGAGAAAGTGGGGGCCTTTTAGTCCTTTTCTTCTCAACTTTGTGGTGCTGTCAGCCGTTTCAGCTTATAGGGCAACCAGTTGCATTGCCATTTTAGTTAAATTACCATCTTCACTCTTAAGTACATGGGTAGGCTAAAAGTGTATAAGGGTATATTTAACCCCAAAATGTAGATGCTTCTTGAATCTTGCCGTTTGTTCCTTCCTTGTCATCTTCTTCAACAGCTCAAGTTCTTCACAACCGCAAACTAAGTAGAGTGTGAGATATAGAGATGAGAGAAAAAAAAAAAAAAAAAGGTCAGTTGTGAGCTAACCGATAGAGAAAGAGAAGAAAGAGTAAAAAGAGGCAAGTGTTTTGTCTTCTTTTTTTTTTTTTTTTTTTTTTTTTTTTTTTTCACATGTTTTTTGTTTATCCATATAAAAAGGAAAAGTTGAGGTGCTTGTTTGACAAAACGACTTCTGAAATGTTAAAATGGCAAGAAGAAGTTTGAAGCCCAGCAAAAAGAACTTTGAAGTCCAGCAGATTCTTTGAAACTCTAAAAACATCCACATTTGATTGAAATTACTTAATTGCTCCAAACTTAAGTTGTGAGCTAAATAAAAATGGGTCCCTTTTAGTCTTTTTGTTGTCACGTTTATAGTGCAAGCTGCCAGACATGTACTGGTATATTTACGTTTCTGCTGACACATTTGGTACAAATTATTTTGTTGCTTGTAACTTTATTTGTTAGCTAGAGAAAAATCGAGGGGCATTTTAGTCTTTTTATTCTCAACTCTGTGGTGCTGCTAACCATTTCAGCTTTATAGTGCAGCCAATTGTGTTGCCTTTTTAGTTAAATGACCATCTTCACTCTTGTGTACATGTTAGATTGAGAGAAAGTGGGGGGTTTTTTAGTCTTTTTCTTCTCAACTCTGTGGTAGAGGGTAGTGGAGAGGAGAGTAGAGGGGAATGATTCCCTTCTATCTTGTTTGGATATTTTAAAATTAGAAGGGGAAAGGAGTAATTAACCATTCCTCTTATTTGGATGTTTTAAAAATTAGGATGGAGAGGAGAAGAAATGATTTAAATAGACAAATTTACCCCTATCTGAAAATGGACTTGCCACATAAAAAAAAAAAAAAAAAAAAGACTTGCAACATTGGTTTATGATTAATTTATCAGTTTTGTAAAGTCTTGAACCTGATTATCATGGTTCAAATCTTAGAATATGTTAGTGAATTATTATTATTATTATTTTTTGGAGAAGCAGAAATAAAATTTTTAAAAAATAAAACAAAATACCACTGGAAAGTTTTTTTTTTTTTTTTTTTTTTTTTTTTTTTTTTTAGAGAAAATACCCCTGGAAAGTTCAAAACACGGTATCCTTCTCCGCCGGGTCAACTTGTCCGATCAACGATCTCCACGGCGATTTGGAGAAGTTGAAGCAAGCGTTACAACTTGCTGAGTTGATAAACGACTTCGGTGACTAGATTGGCGGGTCAACGATCGTGGTTCAGGTCGGCGATGTACTCGATCACGGCGGCAATTAGTTTGAACCGTGTCGGATTTCGCGATTTTAAGCCGGTTTTCCAGCTTGTTCTTTGCGATGAGTCTGATCTCCATGGCCGCTTGCTTTTGCTCCTCAATTGAATAGGACTGGATGTCAGAGACGAGTTGTTGGATCAACTCATCCGAGTTCTCTAGCGCACAGGCCATGACGAGTTGTCGACTCTACGAAGAAGTCATCGGAAACTCGTTGGATCTATCGCTGTTACATTTGCTAAAACAGTGAAGCTTCAATTAAAGCAAACAAAAACAGTGAATCTCAGGTCTTTTTTTTTTCATTCAACTTAAATTTTCCTAGGAAACAAAATAAGAATAATCTGTGTGTAATTTTGTTAATTTAGAAATGGTAAATTAGGGAATTTATTTGGACAATTATTTATCTACTCTACTCTCCCTCCAAATCTCTCCAATTTGGGGGAATTAAAAATGAGGGGTTAGAGGGAGTTGAAACCCCTCCCCCTCCTTTCTTAAAAAACTTCCAAACAAGGTAATTGAATTACTCTTTCTCCCTCTACTCTACTCTTCCTCCTTATTTAAACATTCAAACAAGCCATAAATGAGCAAATATGATTTTGGGATCATTAAAACCGGATGACCCTACAAAATTTTCAAGAGATCTTTTTGTTTTTTTTTAATTAGAGTTTTTTAATGCATCATTATCATTATTGCAACTTGCAAGGTCAGCCCTAAACTCTCTAAATAAAGGAAAAGCATCATCTTTGTTTGAAATGGATCTATTTATGATTTAGCTCAAAGCATAGTTGGTACTCATGCTCTTAAATTCATCTTTGATTACCTAATGTAAACTAATTATTTTAATAATAACAGATATTAAAACTGGCTGAGATTATTTTTTTCATGCATTTCTAAAATAGTTAGGGCCAGCTGAATGGTGGAGCAAGAAATACGGTCGCCTAAGACCCTAAGTAAAAAAAAAAGGCCCCCAAATTTTAACCAATATGGTTATTTATAATCAATAAATAAAATATTTTTTTTACCGGATGAAAAAACAAATAAAAAATAGAGAAAAATGCAACATTTATAATATTTTTCACAACATTTTTACAACTAATGTTAAGTAGCAGGTTGTTACACCCTATTGTTGATGGTAAAAAAATAATTATAGTGATATTTTCAAATAGAAAACAAAAAGTAGTTTAAAATCTAGGATTTGTTGTAAAAAATATTGTGAATGTTGCACTTCTAAAAAAAAAAAAGAATAATAATAATAAGAGTTTAGTTAGCAAGCTTTCACTAGTTTTCATTTAAATTTATCACTAACACCACTGTTTTACTTACCACTATCAATTTACTATATCAACAAGTATGAAAAATTTTGTCAAATTTTTTTGTCTATAAAATTTCTAAAAAAAGAAAAAAATTCTACATAGTTTATGTTAATTAGTAGTAATTTTGCATCTAAAACAAGATCAATTTTCGCCTTAGCCTCCTAAATGCATCAAACCGTCCCTGTAAATAGTAGCTATATGGATGTTTGTGTGCGAATTTTTGTAAAATGTATGGTTGCGTTTAATGTATTATTTTCATATTTTAAACAACTTGACGTTGGACCTCACTTAATCAGAAATTTTTATCATTCCATTTTGCAATGTCAAGACTAGACACATAAAGCATATTTAGTTATATCATGAAAATAATTTTATCAAGGAAGAAAAAAAGAAAAAAAAAGAAAAGAAAAGAAAAAAAAAAGAGAATAAAAATTCAAAGACATTTTAAAATGGCTATAGTGAATTGGTCCATTTAACGCCTACATTGAGTCATCCCAGAAATATCCTTCACAAAAATAAAACCAACAAAAAAAAAAGTAAGCTCTGGTTTTCCATCTTCTTCCTCAGTCCTCTACCAGCACGATGGTCTGCCATTCCCATCTTCTTCTTCCTCAGTCCCCATTTTCCGTGGGTCTCATCAAGCCCATGGCCACAGATAACCCACCATGTCCACCATACCCACAAACCCACAAACATCGAACCGAGGTCGAGGTCGAGCTCCTTCCTCCTCAGACCACCCAGAAACGGCGCCCAATTTGCCGTGGTTCTCATCCAGCCCATGGCCCATCAACTACGTCGGTGCCCAAAGGTATCTAATAAGAACTCTATAATATATATTTATTTATTTTTTATTTTTTCAATCCGAATTCTATAACAATTAGGACTCTATAACTATTTTCTTATAAATACTTGATTCTTATTAGTCTTTTTTTTTCACGGCGGCTGTTCAATTTCTAGGTTTATTGCTCTTGCCTTTCTCTAAGGTATGTTTGTGTGTGTTCAAAATTTTCATATTTAGAATCTTAGTTTCAGGTAAATATTTATAATAAAAAAACTAACTACAATATTAAAAAGTTGAGATTCGGACCTACCCAAAGAATCTATGTATTTTTTTGGAGAATTCCAAAGAATCTATGTTAACCTACACTGAATTATATATGTGGTTAACTGATGTTGTTGAGTTTGTTTTGCATATCAGGGTTTTAGACTAGACGTCAGACAACGTACAATTCCTTCTTTCCTTCAGGTAATACTCTTTCAATTCAAGTCTTTATTTTCAGTCTTTTGCTTTTTTGCAACCTTATAAAGAACAATTTGGCTTGCAACTGTATGTATTAGAATGAGTTCTATAGGTATTAGTAAATTTAGCATCAGGTAGTAAATTTAGCTACTTTTTATTTTTTAATTTTAGTATGAATTATGTACATAAAAGTTTCACAATTAATAAAATGAAAAAAAAAAAAATTATATTAGGACCCACCACAATGCAAAACTAAGGTGTTGTGAAAATATTTTGAGATTTTCATGTGCCCCTATAACTTTCTCTTTTAGTTTTAGTTTCCCCTCCCCCAAAAATATAAAAATAAAAATAAAAATAAAAATGAACACGGTTCTTCTTTGCACCTCATATTCAGTCATGGAGTTTAAACGTATTTGGATCCAATGCAATTATTGTGTTAAAAAGGTATTAAAAAAAAAAAAAATGATTTTTGATCCTTTTGTTGAAATCAAAAGTGAATTTTTTACCTTTCAATTGAAATCATTGATCTATTAAACCAATTTGAATCCAAGCTTAAACCGTCCTAATGTACTATTTATTTTTTTTACCATGTCGCATTTCATGAGATTCAAACCTACCCAAACAATCTATGATAGTCCACACTTAGTCATATATAATTAAGCGGTGCTGTTGGGTGTGTTTTGCAACATAATAAGCAAGTTTTCTATTACAAACCCTTCAAAGTTGTATGTGAATTTAAATACTCAAAAAATAGCAAATTTAAGAAAAAAAAAGTTGGCACAATTATTAAAAAAATAATTTAGAATAATTTATTTATTATAATTTAAATATATGAATTTAGATATTCTCAATACCTCAAATTTAAGAAAAAGGTTAGTGCCTATTTAAAATTATTTATATATGATAATTAAATTTATATTTTCTTAAATTAATAATTAATAAGTTGTGCATCGTGTGGTTATAATACGAGTCATCACTTAATATATTCTCAAAAGAATTCTTTTGGGTTATGTTATATTCATAATTATTTATTTATTTTTTTGTTTCATTATTATTGTAGGGATCCACATTGGCGGTGGAATATATAGCTCATGTTATAGGGCGGTGCTGTTGTTGAGCTTTTACCTAGCCGCAACCTTCAACCCTAACCTATATATAAAAGGAAAGGTTTCAAAGCAACACAACAATCGTTTGGAAGAGCCTCGATAGGTGCTCCCTTCTCCTTCAGGTATCTTTCTTTATATGGCACAATTTGTCTTGCAACTGTTTAGAATTTATGTAACTTGCATTATATTAGCTCTACTTCCATCATCATCAAGTACCATAATTCTCATGCTTTTATTACCTCAATTTTATTGGATTCTGTCTTCCTAGGTCTTTTTTCTTTATTTTATTTTTCAGAATATATCATTGATCATCCATGTTTACGCCTACTTTTACATGGTTCATGAATGCATGGTACTTTAAACATGATTTTAATTTACCCTTTTTTTTTTCTTACAATAAGTAAGGAAGAGGAAAATCTAGATTCTTCTTCATGAGAGAACTTGAGGCTCTTCGCTATCCATTGGAAGCTTATCAATCCTTCTAATCACATAAGTAACGTCACAAGAAGCTTTAAGCTTTTGTGCATGAAGTCATTGTTCACCAAAGTAGTGAATCTTTTTAATGGTTACTCTGGTTGCGTAGTTGTAGTAATTTTGATCTCCACTCTCTTTGGGGTCATCCCAATTGTTGAGTAATATGTTGAGATTAATGTTAAAATAAGTGGTGTTAGTGATAGATTAAAAATGATCTTAATATCTCTAATCAAAAGTTACCATATTGACAATGCAAACCATCCATGTCTTGAGGGATGGGGGGGCATGCATGTTTGATTCTCTTTTGGGGGAGGAGAGGAGTCCTGTAATGATGTTCTTTATTTATTTAAAAATAAAGTAATTCCCATTCTACTCACAGGGCATCTATATATAGCAAAAATTGGTGGTGAGGTTGGTTGCTTCTTCTTTTTCAATTAATGGTTTAGGACAATGCGACCTGTAATAATCAATACTAGAATTGGTGCAACTTCGTGGATTGGCTTTATTTTGTCCATGGATGCATTATACTTTAGGCACAATATAATTTAGCTACTGCATGCATATGTATCATTCTAACCTCATGAGTAACATAACAAGAAGCTTAAGGCTTTTGTGCATGAAGTTTATTGTTCCCCAATTAGGTATAATTAGTGGTAGAGTTTCAACCTTTTATGAACACCCAGCTATTTTTGCAGATTAAGCAATGACAAAGCCAAAAGAAGATTTCTCCATTAAGGAGACCTCTGCAAACATTAGTGCCACAAAGTTTACTATAGGTCCTGCAACTGCCTATGATCTTGTCGAGCACATGAACTACTTGTTTGTAAATATTTTACAGGCTAGAAATTTGATAGGACTTGCTGGGCCTAATACTTGTGACCCTTATGTTGAAGTGAAGCTCGGAAACTATAAGGCCACGACTAGATTCCTTCAGAAGAAGTCAAACCCTGAATGGTATCAAGTTTTTGCTTTTAAGAAAGAACACATTCAAACAGCTGAAGTGGAGGTTATAGTCAAGGATAGGGCTAACATAACAAATGAAATCATTGGTAAAGTTTCGTTCCTGGTTAGTGATGCTCCTTTACGTGCTCCACCTGATAGTTGTTTGGCACCACAATGGTATAGATTGGAGGACAAGAACAAGAAGAAGGTTACAGCAGAGGTGATGATGTCTTTTTGGATGGGAACGCAGGTGGATGAAGCCTTTTCCGGTGCCTGGCAATCTGATTCAACAATTATCAGCAATGATGGTGTTGCTTTAACACGTTCGCAGCAATATTATTCACCTAGGCTTTGGTATCTTAGAGTTAATGTGATTCAAGCTCAAGACTTGGTACTTAGAGATAAGAATATGAAAGACCCAGAAATCTTTGTGAAGGCTACACTTGGGACTGTGGTTGTGAGGAGTAAAGTATCGCCAAAGAAGAATGTGAATCCCACATGGAATGAAGACATTATGTTTGTTGCAGCAGAACCTTTTGATGATTCTTTGGTTTTGAGTGTAGAGAATAAGTTGCATCCAAAGAAGGAGGAAAGTGTGAGTTTAGGGAGGTATGTAATGGCTTTGTCAAATGTGCAAAAGAGGATGAATAATGCACCTGCATCTAGCAAATGGTATAATCTTGATATGCCAGAAGAATTAAAGACTGAACAAAAGCAAGTCAAGTTTGCTAGTAAGCTTAATATGAGGATATCTTTGGATGGTGGGTACCATGTTCTTGATGAGTGCACCCAATATTGCAGTGATCTTAGGCCCACTGCAAAACCATTGTGGAGACCTGTCATTGGTGTTTTGCATTTGGGAATCTTGAAAGCTACTGGGCTGCCAGAAATGAAACCAATGGAGAATCGCACAGATGCATATTGTGTGGCTAAATATGGTTCACGGTGGGTGCAGACAAGGACAATTGTTAATAGTCTTGCTCCACAATGGAACGAACAATATACATGGGATGTTTATGATCCATGTACTGTCATTTCAATTGGAGTGTTTGATAATGGTCATATACAAGGAGTGGATACAGTTCGAGGGCCATGGCATCAAAGGATTGGGAAGGTAAGGATTCGCCTATCCACGCTTGAGATGAATCGTGTTTATATACTTTCTTATCCGCTTGTTATCCTACAACCTTCTGGGTTAAAAAAGATGGGAGAAGTTCAATTGGCTGTGAGATTTTCTTGTTCATCTTTGATTAATACAATTAATACTTATTCGCAACCACTACTCCCCAAGATGCACTATTTAAGCCCACTGTCAGTATATCAGCTTGATACTTTAAGGCAACAAGCTGTTTACTTGATCTCCTTGAACTTAAGCAATTCTCAGCCACCATTAAGGAAGGAGGTCATTGGCTACATACTAGATGTTGGATCACAAACATGGAGCATACGGAAAAGCAAAGCGAATTATGATAGAGTCACAACACTCTTGACTGGTTTTCTTGCTATGATCAACTGGTTTAAGAAGATACGCAATTGGACAAATCCTGCCACTACTATCTTCATTTACATATTATTCCTACTGGTGGTTTTCTTTCCACAAGTAATATTACCTGCAATGTTTCTCTTCCTTTTCTTAACTGGGCTTTGGCGCTATAGAAAGAGACCAAGACTTCCTCCTCATGTGGATGCCAACTTGTCTCATGCTTATACAACAAATGAAGATGAACTTGATGAAGAGTTTGATCCAATACCATCTAGGAAGACAGGTGAAGTTCTTAAATGGAGATATGATCGATTGAGGATCATTGCTGCAAGGATGCAAACGGTGTTGGGTGACTTGGCAACACAAGGGGAGAGGCTGCAGTCTTTGTTGAGTTGGCGAGATCCTAGAGCTACAGCTATCTTTGTGTGTTTCTCTTTGATTGTTTGCTTGGTGACATATAAGATTCCATTTCACTATATCATTGTTCTTACAAGTACTCATGTGCTAATGCATCCAAGACTTCGTGTTGATTTTCCTTCAGTTCCCCAAAACTTCTTATGGAGGATGTCTGCAAAAACTGATGGCATGTTTTGAGAACTCAAATATTTTTTGCTAATTTTGGGATGTTCCAGTTATTTTTAATGGATTTTACATTGGACTAGGCACAATTTGTGGAAATATTGTTTTATTTCTTTGGTGGTTGGTGTTGTTTTTTCTTTTATTTTTAATGGATTTTGTATTGCACTTTTAAGTTTTAGGCCGAGGGTTTGTAGGCAAAATCTTTCAGTTCCTTAGAATTGCATGTACTTTAACCCCTTTGCTAGTCAAAGGCCTACAATGCTTGAATTATGTAATGCAATCAGTATTTTGGAAAGAGATATGGCAACACAAATTAATTACACTGAGACACTGAGGAAATATGAAATTGCTACTCCTAGTACCTAGAATCAAATTGTTGAGGTAGAAATTATTGAATTGAGAAAATTATGTAACATATTTGCTGCGGTCTCCAGTCGTTGTTAAAGTACGCTTGCTTGCTGTAATATATATATATATATATATATATTTTGTAAAAAGGGAAATAACAAAGTTGTATTGAATCTATATATAATGGTAAATAATATATGCATCGAAGCACGGATTACTTAACTATTTGGCATATATGCGTTTAGAATAATTGTTCAAATTTTCCAGATAGTTTTTTTTTTTTTTTTTTTTGAAATCAGATGCATCTTCATATTCTAGATCTGTTGGTGGACTACTTGTGTAGCTACTATTTGTAAGAGTCTGATCGACTGCTTATGGGCAATACTCAGCCATCGTTTTTAATAATAAAGAGTTACCCTATCAATTTGTATTTGTTCGTTTGCATGGGCCGTGGCTTTAGCTTTGCCTATAGCCGTGGTTTAAAACGCGGCTTTAGGCAAAATTATAATTAAAAATTTAATCAAACCCTCTATTCACCAAAACGCCTCACCCTAAAGTGCTGTTGAGTGAAGCTAACGGCAAAAACACATCCTCTTCAATCAATTTGATATTCCAAACAAGAGGACATGTTACAAGGATTTGATTCATATAGTTTTATGTATGTAAATTATGATGTAATTATCTCACATTGTTTTTTTTTTTTTTAAGTTTCAAAATCCAAGGTTAAAAGGGGACCAGCTGTTAGCATTGTTTGTAGGGCTTTTGTTTGTTTTTTTCGTGCTTGGGGATTCAATTCTAGGGATGATTCCATTCTGTCGTTTTTAGACTCTCTATCTTTTTGTACATAATTCCCTTTGTTGTTGTTTTTTTATATATTTTTTTTCTGTTCATATGTTTTTTGGCTGCTTTGTTCTTCTTTTATGAATTAGTTTTTTGTTAATAAAATTGTTTTACCGTGTATCATGATCTTAGCCTACCATCAATGACCTATAGCCTAAGGTTTTTTAATAGATCTTTAGTTGAGTAGTGGACAACAGAGGTTAATGTATAGCAGGCATATATTATATTATATAAAGAAGAGATAAATTATCATTATTTTTCAAGTTTGTTGGAGTTTATTGATTTCTTAAATTTTAGATGCTTGATTTTGTTTCTAGGTGTTTCTTTTGTATACCTTTCGTGTATTACGGTTATGTCCCCCTTTTTTTTGCCCTCTTGTTCTATCAAGGGGAAAAAAAAGATCCTTACAAAACCTGATCTGCATTATGATGTTCTGTTACTGAGCACGCATTCAACAAAATTGTAAAAGTTCATGATGCTGGTTTTCACTGCAAATATATATATATATATATATTACTTTATATATTAGAATACAAACATATTTAAATTTTCAATTTTCTTGGTGTTACTTTTACTAATATTCTCAATTTCTCATCAAACGTGATTCAGGTCCCTCAATATCTGTAAGGGTGAGGCCTGTAAAATTGTGTGTACTCAACCTCGCTGTATCTCAGCAACATCAGGTGTGCACTCTTTGCTATGGCCTCCAAAGTGCTTAGTTCCCTTAGTTGTTATATAAATTTTAATTTCTCAGCTTAGGGTGAAACATGATTTTGAAACTCTGGGTAATTTTTGTAATTAGTTGCTGAGAGAATCTGTTATGAAAGAGGAGGGAATGTTGGATACAAGGTAATGTTCACAACTTCTCTTAATGTACTGGGATGCCCTCTATCTTCTGTATACACTTCAATACAACCATTTTTGAAACAATTTTGCGGAAATTTGCATAATGAATATTTTTTAAAATATAGTTTTCTTTTCTGAACCGCATGTTAATGATACCAGCGAAGGAACTTTATTTTTTATTTTTAGGTTTTTGGGTCACGTAAGATCAATTGTATTAATATGAAATTTACAAAGAGTAGAAAGGGGACAAATAGAGTATACCAGCTAGATACCCATAAGTTCCCTTGCAAGGTTAAGAGTAGAATGAATGTATGAAATTACACAAATTTGATGGTCCATCCAAAGACATTCAAAACAAAATAATTAGGTTGGGATTCTGCTGCTGTGGATTTTGCATAATGGCAAGTTACTGTTTCTTTCTTAGGAATAAATATCAAAATATGATATCTTGATTTTTCCGTATGTAATTTGGTATGCACCTTACTTAAGCAGTAGCAATGGAATGTTTACATGGAAGCGTAAATGTACTTTATGTTAGTATAAAATGTGTTGGATACCTAGCAAAGATAAGGGTTTCATGGTTAGTGATTATTATAGAATTTTAGTTGGCAACACTTTTTATGGTTTTCCTTGGAAAAGTATTTGGAGGCAGAAGATTCCCTCTAGAGTAGCTTTCTTTGTATGGACTGCTGCCTTAGGGAAATGCTTGACGATTGATAATTTACAAAAAAGGAAGGTGTGGATTTTGGATTGGTGCTACATGTGTAAGAGAAATGGTGAATCGGTTGACCATCTTTTCCTTCATTGTCCTTTTTCTAGGGATCTATGGTCTGTGGTTTTGGGTCTATTTGGAGTTACTTGGGTTATGCCGCACACTGTTTTGGGGCTGTTATGGTGTTGGCAAGGCAGCTTTGGTCGTCATCAAAATGGTTATATTTGGTCCATCATTCCTCGTTGCTTATTGTGGTGTCTTTGGAGGGAGAGAAATAGTAGATGTTTGAAGATATTGAGAGCTCTTTTCCGGACCTCAAGCTACTCTTTTTTAGAAGTTTAAAGGATTGGTTGTTTGTTTTGCAAAATCAATCATTCCCTTCTTTTATTGATTTCCTAGACTCTTGCAATTTTTGTATCTGATTTCTTATCCCTTGTTCACTCCTTGTGTACTTGGGTGTTCCTTTTTATATCAATATAAGTTATTACTTATCAAAAAAAATCTTTATACATTGAGCTATTACAGTTACTATATCTTTGTCTCCATGCTAGATACGATTGGAAAGCAAAGGTGGGAGGAACTCATCAATTGTGTTCTGCACAAATGGGATTTTATTGAGGGTGCTAATTTCTGAAGGGGCTGGTAGGTCGAAAACAGAAGGCGGAGCGAAACCTGCAAAGCGAGAGATTTCTGGCATTACTCACATTATCATGGTATGTATCCTTGGTTAACTAGTAGTTTCTCTCAAAAAATAAAAAAGGTAGTTTCTCTCAAAATAGAATACATGGAGTGTAAGTTTGTAAAATTAGAAATAAAGATGAAGGGGTTATAAATCTTGATTTAATAATTCATAAGGATGGTGAGATTGAAGAGGATGTGAAAGATCAAAGATAGGATCACAGATTCAGATTTGAATGTCAATGAGGTTAGTTAATGACTCTTCTCCCCCTATGTTTGCTAAACTTTGTTAATCATAATTTCTAATGCAACTGAATCGTTTCAGGAGGAAATTTTTGTATCATCTTTTGCTGCTGCTGCATATTTGAAGTCCATTAATTTCCCAAAAGATGAAAAGGTATTTGTATTTTACCTGGTGACAAACAGAAAATATCCTATTATACCAGCAATGTAGGGATCAGCTCCATGTGAGAGACCCAAATCATATGAAATGAGCCTTTGCATTTCAATTGCATGTGTATAATACTGTAAGCATCTACTTGAAGTTCTGGATCTTCAACTTTTATAGTGCTATTCACTTTGGAGTCCATAGATCTGATTTCTCTGTGTATGAGTCAATTTCAGTTTCAATTTTATCATTATAAAATGCAGAATTGATCTCATTTTGATGAATAATGTGATATCACTTTTAAACTGATTATGATTTTTGGTGTATATATGGTTCCTGGTTGATACAGCTTATTTTCAGCTTTTTGAAAATGATTTTGTTTTAAAAACTGTACCTTGAAAAAGGAAGCTTTAAAAAAGTTGAACTTTTACGATTAAAGATTGTTTGGGAATGATTGGTTATCTGTTTGGATGGTTTTTGTTCTCTTAAACTCTAGTCCTGATTGTATGGTCAAGTATAGGAGTGATAGTCGCTTCAGACTTCAAGTGCTTAGCAATGTCTTATCTTTTAGGTATCATTCATTGGTCTGTTGAGGATCCATATCTGAATCCAAATTTTTGGGACTTAAGACTTGGTTGTTGTTGTAGGCTGTTGAAAACAAAATTTTGAATGCCTTCAGTACTATGTGATTTCTGATGTCCCTTTTTGAGCAATGGAAACTGGACTTACTTTAATCCTTTTTAGATTTCCCCCAGCCCAGGTATGAACTTACTTTAAGTAATGTTGTTCACCCTGTTGTCCTTCAAGTTTTTTATTTTTTTGTGTTCTTGTAAAATGTGACCTCATTGCCCTGTCATCTTCAAAATTTATGGCCAAATTTGGGAAATAATTCTGGACTATCAGTTGAGGAACAAATTTGCATTCTGGAATCTATGGTGTTGGAAAAATTGACAGATTGCATTTTTAATGATAAGAATGGGAAAAACATATTAACTACAATAGGTTTGAACTTTGTAGCAATATTGGGTACCGTTTATAACCTTTTACTTTTATTCTATTTTTTAAAACTCCCACTTGCTACCTAATATCTGGGATGCACGGATGTGGAAAAACGCCTGCCGCACTTGCGGCGATGTGCGAGGGATGCTGCTGCCTGCATGTTGGTGCCGCGTCCAGTTTTTTTTTTTTTTTTTTTTTTTTTTTTTTTTTTTTTTTTTTTTTCGCGGGCCGACTTGTGCTGATGCGGGCTGATGCGTGCTGAATCGGGCTGATTCGCGCCGACTTGGGCCATATTGGTCCGTATCGGGCAAAACTGCCGAAATTCAAAAAAAAAAAGTGCAAAATCTTCTTCTCTTTCTCTCTCTGTCTTGTTTTCCTGCCTCTACTTAGTCTAGATGTTGCGTAAACTGGTTTAAGAAAACTAAAGAAAGGTAGAAAAAAAGAAAAGGTATGAACTGGGAAGTTGGAGTGATGGAAGAAACAAAGGTTAAGAAGACGAAAGAAGAAAAAATATGTAGAAGTAAAAGGCTGACTTGGTGTAGAGATTTTTTTAAAAGGTGTGGTGTAGATTAAGTTTTGGGAAATGGAAGCCTTGGGGAAATAAAATAAAAAATAAAAAAAAGGTAAAGTGGGACTCTTTTTGATTGGTCTTGGGCTTGGGGACTCACGACTAGTGATTTTCTCCCTTCTTTCATTAGCTCTCTTTCTCTTTGTAATTAATCTGTGGATTGGTTTTCTTTTTTGCTTTTTCTTTGTTTCCTTCTTGTATTTTCTGGGTTTGCTCTATGTTTTTTCATGCATAGAGTAGCCATTCGTATATATAACATTCTTACTTATCAAAAAAAAAAAAAAATTCTGATGAGACCAAACCTGATGTGTTGTTGACTTGTTGGCACTGGAGTGGCAGGTGAACGGAGAGAATAAAAAGAAAAGGATTTTAAATTTGTAGGTTTAATATATGAACATCATGTTTTAGTTATTATTTACTATTGTTCTTAAATTTGGTATTTGTTTATATAATGTGAAAAAATATGCTTAGTAATATATTAAAAATATAAATAAAAATATTTTTATAAATTTTTTAATCACCGCACCCGCATCCAATTTTTTAAAAAATTGCCAAGTCCCGCACCCGCACCTTTGCTTCATAGCCTAATATTCATTTTTTGCCATTGATTTTCTCAGTGCAATTGCTATGGAGCTAATATCAATTGATATCAGCTTTTGAATGAGACTTGACTGTGGAAATATTTCACAATGGGGGTGTCATCGGTAAAGCTGCAAATGGAATTGGAGGTGTTATTGGAAGTGCATTTGCAGCTCCAATCAAGACTATCTTTGGTGCATCATGTGAGTAAGAAAACTTCCATGCTTGTTAAATTTCATGTTTTATACTGTCTGTTACTAGCGTTGGGCTCTGCTACACTTAATCAACTAAGTTGTGAAGTTGAAAGAAGCTCAGTAGTCACTGAGATTGGCTTCAATTTATTTTCATTCTATTTGCATTTTCCCTGTGTCTATTCTTACTTCAATTTAGGAACTATCTCATATTTTTCCTTTAACTTGCAACATTCCTTGGGAACAGAATCTTTATTTTTTATTCTATCTAAACCTTTCACTGCTATGTAAGATTACTTCCACATTAATACATGGGAGCCAAAGATTTGGGGTTTGTTCCATCAAAAGTCACCAACTTGAGCATCCTTTTATCTGGAAATTAGACTTCTCTACCTACTTGGCCAGTGTCAAGTAACTGAAGGGGTATTTCTGCCTTTGCTCAAGAATCACATGAGAACAGTGCAAATTATAAAATAGTAGGTTCCTTATTTTTTGGGTGAATTATATACTAAGTATTCATTTGAAGGTGCGGTTGGGGTTAAATTAAGCTATTTTTTCAGTTTATTTAACTTATGTATGATTTTTTATTCTTCTCAAAAATAATGTATAATTTTTTAAACTTTACTTTTAATAAACCTAGATTTTATTTTTTTTTAATCTTAATAAAATAATAAAAAATAATTAACCTCTCCCATTTTTTTTTTTTTTTTTTTTTTTTTTTTGAAGAAGGTAAGTAAAACTCTCCCAAATAAATTCAAATATCAACCAGCATGAAGTTGCATTTTCCCAGGCCTAGTTGGGCATAGGATAGTTTGGGTTTCAACCTTGCAGCCCAAATCAACGAGCTTTTGAATGTGTGTGGAATCGTTAAAACCCAGTTCATCTAATTATATCTTTTTTTTTGAGAAAAGTTCACCTAATTATATCTGAAATTAAAGAATGATTTCCAAATAAGTGGGCCTCACAAACTAGCCCAATTTAATGAGCCAATGGAGACTTTTGGCTATATGACGAAAGGGTTTGTTGGTGTGCTTAATTAAGTAATATGAGGCCCAGCTTGGGCCTAGTGCACCTTATTTTTATTTTTATTATTATTAAATGTTTTCAAGTTTCTTAAGGCCTAAAGGCACAACAAGGTGTTTGGGGGAGGGGAGGGGGGGGGGGGGGGTGGTGTTGGGAGAGGCTAAAATTTGACTGACAATTACATATTCTCAGCTGTCAAAGAGTAATGTATGGGTTAACTGACAATTTAAAACAACAGGTATGCTATTGATACAATGCAATCTGTCTGCCTTAAGGAAGCTGGGGTAAAGGCATCGGGCTCTTTGGAAGAAGAAACCACTTTAATGGGCCTTACATTTGGAGGCTACCTCCGTTTGAAGGTATTGTATTGTCTTTATGAGAACTAATGCTATTCAAAATGCTAGTTGTCCAACCAATGCACTGTATTTCTGTCTTTTAATTGGAGCATTTTTAACTGTTTTAAATCCATTCTAATTGGCAACCTGTGATAACATTTCTTCTGGGATGTCAGTAGATTTCATCATTTAATTATAGTTCTAACTATTTTCTCCATTCCCAAATCATATGGTAGGCTGATGAGGAGTCTATCTACCAAGCTTTGAGCACAGCCGTGGGAGTTTTGGACAGCATTGAAGCAACAATTGCCAAATTCTTTTCAAAGGTTCAATTTTCACTTGTGATCGTAACTACCAAAATATATTAAATACTCTCATTTTCTTCATCTTTTGGGGCTATATGTTCTTGAATAAATTTAACTGCTGAATCCACTGGAATTCAATTTGGTATCTTATCCAAATTGAAAACCTCAATAGTATAAGTTTAATATTGGACAGGTCAACTAATATAAATTTTGGTTATATTTCAGCAGATTGAGACGGTCCTTTTTATTCTTACAGAGCTCAGAAGCATGTTTGAACTAGAAGATGAGTTTCTGGAGGAACTGGAGTTGGCTATAGCCTTGGTTTCTACAGTATTGGTAAGCCTAGAATCTTTCACCTTCAATACTTTTTTTTTTTTTTTTTCTTTTAAAAGTGTCTTTCTCTATGTGCATTTAAATATGAGTAGTTACATACGAAATGCATTACTTTTGTTATTACAATTTTTTTAATATAGATGCAATTAGATTTGAAATCTATGGTTTTTACTTCAGGATAATTGCTCTTTATTGTCCACAACATTAAAGTCATCAATGAGTGTTCTTTTTGTTTTGTATATATAAAATGACCCAACCATATAGAGATGCTAGACAAACCACCAAACATATCCTAGTAAGAAATGAATAAGAGCTTGGATTAGGCTTTGATATCAAATTTGAGGTTCTGGCCAGTTAAAATCCACAACAATTGAGGCCCAAGTGAGGAAAACAACATTGCTATAGTGCTAAAACCAGTTCCGTATTGATTTTAATATTTTAAAAGGGCAGGCCCAATTGAAATATTGATAAGCATACAAATGAGGATTAAGGCCCAAATGAGGAAATAATGCACAGCTAGAGTGGCTACAAGCCTACAACCACCCTCCGCTTTTGGCATTTGAAATGTGTAACCTAAGGCCATAATCACCAAAAAGATAAAGTAATTATAAAAACGTGTGGATTTTAATTCAAATTTTCTACGGAAACTTTTTTATTTTTATTTATTTTTAGTCGGGTTAAGGCTGCGTTTGGTTCAATGTAAAATGCTTTCAAAGTGTAAAATATTTTCAAGTGAAAATATTTTTCAGAAATGAAAATGATTTCAGGTGTTTGGTCACATCACAAAAAATATTTTGGAAAATATTTTAAGGTGTTTGGTTGTGTTTCTGAAAATCCTTTAGAAAACACATTTTCTCACATTTTCTCTACTTCCAAACAAATATTATAATAGGAAATCTGAATATATAAACCAAATTAACAATAAAACGTAACAAAAAAAATTTCAGTCTTTCTCAAATAAAAGCACCGATCATGAGAGAGGGAGAGGGAGAGATAGATTGAGAGAAAGAGAGAGGTAAAGGACCACAGATTGGCGAGTGGGTTTGAAGGAGGCGAGATGGATGGGTGGGTCCGACAAATGCAAGATTAGCAGGTGGGTCCGATAGCGGCGAGATCAGAGGAAGAAAGATTGACAAATTGAGGGAAAGAGAGATAGATCGGGAAAGAGAGAGATTGGAGTGGATGGAGGATGGCGGCGGCTAGATTGGTGGGTTTGGGGGTGGAGTGGGCTGGTGATCATTGGCGGCCGGATCGGCGATCGGTGGTGGTGGCCGGATCGGCCGGTGCATTGGAGAGCCTGGTGGAGCATGGCCTGTGGTCGGTTGTCAAGATTGGAGCTTAACTTGTACTCGTCGGTGCATGGCTGGCGATTGGAAAGGTGGGTCTTGGGTGTTTGTAGATCGGTGATGAGGGAGGGGTGGGCTGAGAGCTTCAAGTCTGTGATGTCTGTGAGTGCGTGTGAGGATTGTGTGAGAAGTGTAAAACATTTGAAGGTAAAATAAGAATGGAAATGGTTTTACGGGTGAGAAGGGGTTTTTTATGGTCAAAGTGTAAACAAATTTCAGGTTGACCATATTTTCCTTTGGTACCAAACACACACAAGGATGTAAAATAATTTCTTGAAATGGTTTTCACCCGAAACAAACACAGCATAAGTGACAATTTGTAAGCAGTAGACAATTACTTTTATATAGACATTACTGACAATATTTTTATTTTCCCAACACTCACAACCTGTTATTTTATTAAGTTAAGAAAAAATTTATGAAATAAGTTATCTAGATTTTTTCTTTTTCTTTTTGGGGATGAAAAGAAACATGCAGGATTCCACAGTTTAAACTTTAAAGTAAGTCTCTTAGAGTAAACAAACACTTTAAAGTCCAAACCCCAGCCCTTATTATTCAAGTTATACATATTTTTTGATATTTTAGAATGGTGGTAAAGAATATATAACATTAAAACAGAGACTATAAATTCAAATTTTGTTGTAGTATAATAATATTTTATAGAATAATCTAAAAGCAAAAGTGTAGTATTTGTTATTCCTAAACTTCTATTGAGTCGCATCATAATAGCATTTTAGACCATTTTGGTCAATTTCAGTCTACTTCAAACTATCTTCTTTCATCAAAAAAAAGAAAAAAAAATTCTACTTCAAAAAAGAATAATGTCAATCAAAAACACCAAAAATAATAAAATGATGTATTTGTAAAAATAGAAAGATAGTAAATATTTTTATAATTTGTTTATTTTTTAGGAAAAACAGGTTATCTACAATAAAAAATAGAGATTAAATTATACATTATATCACATCTTAAAATAATTATATATTCGCACGCAACCGTGTGGTGTGCGTTGGCCACTAGTAAAAACTAAAAATAAAAGTTAAGTCCTGCTGGGGCCTGGGTCAAATAGACTTCAATGGCCCGGATGAAGGGTTATGTAGACACAAGAGACCCCAATTTGACTGAGACTTAGCGATTAATCATAAAAGAATATTATCATTACCCCAAGTTCCACTAGTAGTGTTTGAGGACCTTGATTAGCGTCTGGGATTGTCTGTAGGCAAATTCTAAAGAGAATGAAATAATAATATAAAGTAAATATATCACATGCATATATATATCTGTTTGAACCTTTTTTGGGGGTAATTATCAGCTTGTTGAAGTATATATATATTTTGTCCTTTTAAAAAGTTAGAAAAAGATTAATTGAAGAGGCATTAGCATAGCCCTTGTGCACTTAAAGGCTCAACCCATTTACATTCATAGGGGTAGCAACCATGATATTAATAATGTTTTCAAAACTGTTTCTAGAAAATCCAATAACCATTAAACCATAGTAGTAATGCTGTTTTCAAAAGCCTCACTTTTGTTTTTTGAGTCTCTCTTAACAGGCAAAGGAGGAAAGTGTACAAGTACATCTCATCCAAGCTGCAAAGGAGTCAAGGAGAGGCCAAGATCACTAAAAATAAGCATGTATGATCTATATACATATGTAGCAAAGTGTATTATAGAAATTTGATATTTTGTAGACAGCTTCCATTCCTCATGTTAAATGAGTACTTCGTTAAGAATTGGGATAATTTTATAACCACTCTGTCTTTTTTATTTCTCTTTTTAATTTTAAATAAAGTTTACCACCAAATCGGACTGGAGGAATTTTTTTTAACTCATTATGTAATAGTTATAAGACCACCCACGTGTTTAGCCAACCCCAGGCTGGCAGTGATATTGGTAGCATAGGTATGCGATGCACTTAATTCTTCATATCAGGGATGATTGTTTCTTTAAGCTTTCAATCTATGCAATATGTTATTAATTATATATAGATTAATGCTTTATCTCTTCAAAATTGATATTACAACTCCTATGATAGTATCAATCTGCATATTCGTTATACTTTTGCTGACACAGACCCTCAATTCAGGCCATGGTAACCATTATCATAACTACATACTCATCTATCTTGTTTTTGTCAGTTGCTTTATGAAAGAAACTGTTTTGACTGTTGCATTTGGCATTGTGAGATTCTTATTGACATTATATACGTATTTCAGTTGTAACTGTTACTGATTGGTCTTTTTTTTCACTCTTGTAGCAAACTCACCACCTCATGCAGGCTATACAAATGATAGTGCAGGTGGGTTACATGTCAAATATAAATCCTCTTCAATGCTAGTTGAATATAAATTATATATAACTTTTCAGTCATACATTTGGATTATGTGTTCGTCTCCAATTTCAATATTAAGATATCTATTTTGAAATTTTTATTGATTGGCTTTTTATCCTTTTTAGGACAATCTCACTTAACACCTCATAGGGATCATGGCTTGAGGAGAAAAAATTACATGCTGAATCATCCAGTGGGTCCGATGATCAACAAACACAGCCAGCCTAAGCCACAGCAGCCCATACTAAGTTTCAACCAGTCATATCATTTACTGCAGCCGCAGCAGACAACTAGCCAAGCCCAGCCCTCCCATCCTCAGGCTGACACTGCAGGTATGCTAGATGATAAATCCTTTAACTTGCTATCTGTTTAGTATTTAACACACTAATATTTATGTTGTATTAACTTATTCATTATAGTTTCTTATTTTAGTACTATTTTAGATTTATCTGCTTATCTATCTGTCCAAGGAACAAGTTGATCTATGAAGCATCTAATTAGAATTTTCCAAACAGCATTATAAGTATCTTATTTTCATTTCCACTTGGTTATGTTACTTAAAATGTCTGCTAGTTTATACAACCAGGATTTAAGACAGACTTGAATATATGTAACAATGAGGACCTGGTTCTCATTATATAGGAGTTAATTTTGTAGCTAATATTGACATTTCCCTACTATTTTATGTAGGACAATCACCTACAAACTCTGTCATGGGGTGCAGTAATTATAAGTCAGGTTGTCCATCAGGTCCTGTGATCAACAATCCTGGTCCACAGCAGCAGATTCAGGAGGCCCCAGAATGCCACAACAACCAACCATGCAAGTCAGTGTGCAAACCTAGGAAAAAGAGGTGTCGAGGCCCTTCACGATGCTGCTTCTTGTGGGACTAGTCTGAATCTGATGGTGAGCGAATAGATGTTTCAATCAACAGATTTGGGCAGCCCATTGGCCGTGAGGCTGCCAAGCTCAGCAGTTTCATGGGTACCATAGCACGGAATGGCTACATTGCACCCCTTACTTATGTCAGCTGGAGGGCTGTACCGGATGCAGCCAAAGAGGATATGTGGCAGATCGTCCAGGTACTACTATAAAGTTTTTCTTTTTTAAGTAAATGAACTTACATATAGTTCCTTAGGTTTTCAGAAGGAAATGTACCTAAGTTTCACCAATAAGCATTAGTCCAAAACCATCTCAAAAAGAGTATCCAACTTATAAGATAGCTCAGGGATATGTAAGTTCATTTTGCTGTGTTATGTAATTGAATGCTTTCCTTTTATGCTATAGTCAAGGTTCAACATTGATCCGAAGGGAAAAAGTTGGGTCATGAAGTCTCTTGCAACAAAATGGAGGAGCTTTAAGTCCATAGTAAAGGCTAAACATGAGCAACTGAGGGTCCTTCTGCATCAATGGCCAATCCTCATATCCCACTGGAACTCTGAAAGGGAAAAGGTATATTCTACATGCTGGCCAAAGGGATTTTTTTTTTTTTTTTTTTTGTTTTTTTGGTGGTCTGAATGCTTGGCCCAAGACTGACATTCACATTTTGAGACATGAGTTAAACATTCAATTAATCTTTTACTCTACTTTCCAGATGAAATTTGGAAATATGATAATTTATAGATCAAACTTTGTAGGTGCGGACTGCTATAAATAAGGCTTGCCGCGCAAAGATGGAGGATGTGCATACTTTAGGGAGTAAGAGCTATGTGAGGTTACGTGAGGAGGAGGTAACTTATATTTTTGTAAATTTTTGTTGCCTCTGTGTGGTCCATATTTTTTTACATTCATCCATAATGTACTCTTAACTTGTTCTCTATGTGAGGGCAGAGGGAGAAGAGGCCAAATGGGGAGGAGCCAACTAGGGATGAGGTTTATATATTAACCCACACACATAAAGATGGGAAACCTGTTAATGAGGAAGCAGCAGCCAAAATTGTATGTTTTTTTTTTTTACTTTTTCAAGTAACTTGCATTTTACCAATCTAAGTTTTGGCATGAGTTTGCCTTTATCTATCTCCGAGTGTTATTCTGCCTGCTTGTGCTTCATTATGTTTGCCTTCTGGCAAGGGGAAAAAAAAAAAAAAAAAAAAAAAAAAACCAAGTGGCAAAATGCCCAAAAAAAAAAAAAAAAAAAAGGCTATAGCCGCGTTTTTCAAATGCGGCTAAAACAAACGCGGCTACTAAAACAAACGCGGCTATAGGCCAAATCATCCTATAGCCACGTTTTTAGGAGCTATAGCCGCATTTTAAAAATTGATAAAAGGATTTGAATTTTTGACCTATCTTTATTCAACAATCATTTAGGTAATAGACAAATATACAAATAAACTATAAGTCTATAATAGAAAACCTAAGTATCTTTATTTCAATTAAAATCCATAAAATATATGGACTAAAACATTATTTGTTTTTCCTCTTTGTTGTTGAGATAATTTTTTCGATAATTAGGTCTTCATTGTGATTTTATGAATATCTAATTAATTTTAGTAATCGATTCAAACAACTTATGACTAGGAATAATACTCTACATACATGTATATGAATAATTTTATTTTAATTTTATAAAACTTAATTATCATTAATGGTATCATGAGAATGTTTAAAAGTGGGAATTTATCCTAATTGGAAGTCAAATTAACCAATTTTTTTATGTTTAAGGTTAAAATGACTAAAATGCCCCTGTTGACCAATCTTTAACCAAGTTAACCAACAATCAAACTAAGTCCAACTTTCACCTAAAATGATGAAATTCACTTTTTTTTTTTTATATTTTATACTAAGATTAATTTTTCAGGGTCAACCCATATTTTCCCTCTTTTTGATCAAAAAAGATATGACATCAAGTGGACATCTTCTAACCTAACTTGATAATCAACTATGGACCTGGCTTTTCTAGCAAAAACATGATCTTAGAATTTAAGGTCATTGATCTATAATACTTCATATTATAAATCCCATTTATCTTATATAAAAAAATTCCCATTTAAAGTTAACAACTTTATGTGTTGGAGTCCATATATTTTCCCAAATATATGTTGGGCTCCACTCAATGACCGGAGATTTGAGTCTATACTCTTTTTGTTAGATTTGGACCTTATTCTTAGTAAGTACAATAATATACTGTAAAATCTTTCAGGACCATGAGGGTTTGAGGGCAAAATCTTTCAGTTCCTTAGAATTGCATGTACGTGTCTTAACTCCTTTGCTGGTCAAAGGCCAACAATGCTTGAATTACACTGAGACATTGAGGAAATCTGAAATTGCTACTCCAATTACCTAGCATCAAATTGTTGAGGTAGAAATTATTGAATTGAGAAAATTATGTAAGATATTTGCTGCTGTCTCTGGACGTTGTTAAAGTACGCTTGCTTGCTGGAATATTTTTTTGTTATAAAAAGGGAAATAACAAAGTTGTATTGAATCTATATATAATGGTAAATAAAGTCATATATATATGAATCGAAGCACGGATCACTTTAAAAAAAAATCATACTTTTTCAATTTGGCATTTATGCGTTTAGAATAATTGTTCAAATTTCCCAGATAGATTTTGTTAAATATTAGCTATAACATATTCTATGTTGAATATGATTGAATATATGCGGAAGAGAGAAGCATTAAATAGGAACACAAGAACACAATACTTACGTGATTCAGCCTTACGGCCTACGTCCATGGAGGAAACCCTTAAGGGCTATATCTTTATTATATAAGAATGTAGTACAAAATCTGTGTTACAATGAACCATAACATGAGTATATATAGCAGACTAAACCCTAAACTAATAGACTTCTAGTACAAGTAGGAGACTTAACTTACACACAAAATAGAATTAGGCTTGGGCCTATGCTTATGGGCTAATATATCTCTAACAGTTTTTTTTTTGAAATCAGATGCATCTTCATATTCTAGATCTGTTGGTGGACTACTTGTGTAGCTACTATTTGTAAGAGTATGATCAACTGCTTATGGGCAATACTCAGCCATCGTTTTTAATAATAAAGAGTTACCCTATCAATTTGTTGTTGATCATTGCTGCAGGGAAGGAAAAAAGTTTAAAAATTCTAATTGTTAAACCATACCAAGCTTTGTACCCATGTTGATGATCAGGTCTTATTTGATTAAAAAGTATGCTGCTGTACTAATTAATGGAAACTAATTTTCTTGGCTGACTTTTGTCTGGTTGATCCCAACTTAATTGATCAATGGATTAAATTAGCAAATATGATTTTGGGATCATTAAAACCGGATGGCCCTACAAAATTTTCAAGAGATCTTTTTGTTTTCTTAATTAGAGTTTTTTAATGCATCATTACCATTATTGCAACTTGCAAGGTCAGCCCTAAACTCTCTAAATAAAGGAAAAGCATCATCTTTGTTTGAAATGAATCTATTTATGATTTAGATCAAAGCATAGTTGGTGCTCATGCTCTTAAATTCATCTTTGATTACCTAACGTAAATTAATTATTTTAATAGTAACAGATATTAAAACTGGCTGAGATTATTTTTCTCATGCATTTCTCATTCTTCACACTCTCAATTTGTCCTTGTGGTTTCTTTTGCAAATGTTAATTGGATAAAAATTGATAAAAGGATTTGAATTTTTAACCTGTCTTTGTTCAACAATCATTTAGGTAATAGACAAATATACAAATAAACTATAATAGAAAACCTAAGTATCTTTATTTCAATTAAAATCCATAAAATATATGGACTAAAACATTATTTGTTTTTCCTCTTTATTGTTGAGATAATTTTTTCGATAATTAGGTCTTCATTGTGATTTTATGAATATCTAATTAATTTTAGTAACCGATTCAAACAACTTATGACTAAGAATAATATTGTAACTCTACATACACATATATGAATAATTTTATTTTAATTTTATAAAACTTAATTATCATTAATGGTATCATGAGAATGTTTAAAAGTGGGAATTTATCCTAATTGGAAGTCAAATTACCCAATTTTTTATGTTTAAGGTTACAATGACTAAAATGCCCCTGTTGACCAATCTTTAACCAAGTTAACCGACACTCAAACTAAGTCAAACTTTCACCTAAAATGATAAAAATCACTTTTTTTTAATATTAAGATTAATTTTTCAGGGTCAACCCACATTTTCCCTCTTTTTGATCAAAAAAGATATGACATCAAATGGACATCTTCTAACCTAACCTGATAATCAACTATGGACTTAGCATTTCTAGCAAAAACATGATCTTAGAATTTGAGGTCATTGATCTATAATACTTCATATTATAAATCCCATTTTATCTTATAAAAAAAATATATCATTTAAAGTTAACAACTTTATGAGTTCGGGTCCATATATTTTCCCAAATATATGTTGGGCTCCACTCAATGACCGGAGATTTGAGTCCATACTCTTTTTGTTAGATTTGGGCCTTATTCTCTGTGAGTACAATAATATACGGGTGTAAAATTATGTCACATAGTGTTGCTCATGTGCAGGTGAGACACGTCTCGTCCACTCGGCACATATAAAAATTGCGTTTTATTAACGCGTGCCTTTAGATTATAATTTTTTTATTTATAGAAAAATGAAAAAGTGATTAACCGTTTTGACAATTTTTTTCAATTTTTCATAAAATAGATGATTAATGTATACCCTAAAGACATAAATTAACCAAACTCACGAAAATTTTTCCATCCGATGAGTACATAGGCTCAAGGTCGAGTTCCGTAGGGGCGTTAAAGATTGTATCAGATAATAAGGGGATGTTTGGTAGAGGAGTTTGAGTAATGTTATTTAGGTGTTTTTGATATACGTGTGGGTGAAAAAATGTGTAATATTATTTAAAATGCTCAAAATATGTTCAAACTAAGTTACCAAACACCCCTAAGAGTAGCAAACTTAGACCTTTCATAGACAATCCTTGGAGGATTCAGATCTTCTAGAAGATCTGAATCCTTTATTGAACAAGGCACTCATGGAAATGTGGGTTACATGCGTTGATGATTGAATTGACAGCTTTATTTATTTTTCTATACTCTGGACTCCGGAGTTTCTACCACAGTTGACGGTGCATGACTTTGAAAACTAGACTCGTAGTCAACGTATTAACCACTTTATTATCACACGGTAATCAGAAAACTATATCATTAATTATCTATTGTTGATAGTATAGACTTGATTCATGCTTGGGCCACGTCTTCTAAATCGGTTTTGTTATATGTTCTTTCTTCAAGAATTTATTGGGAAATGATCTGTTTTCCAACTTGAAATTTCCTGAAGATGATTTTGTTTCTTTCTCTTTTTAACTAGTTACATACTCCATATATGACTTTCTACATCTGAGTTTTCTTGCTAGGCACCTGCAAGACCACTGGGCCTAGTTGCCTGAGTGGTACCCGGTACCTTATGTGTCCACTAACTTGGGGGTTCGATGCCCCGCAATAACAAATTACCCAGCAAAAAAAAAAAGGAAAAAGAAAAAAAAAAAAAGAAGAAGAAAGACACCCGCAAGCAACTGGCTCGTAGTACCAGACTCGTCATATAGCTTTACTCCACATAATTGCTTGGTCATTTCTTGACATTATTGAAATAAGCAATAGCTACGAGAGTGATATCAGCTGCTTGGTCATCTCTGTTTTATTGATAATATACATTAATTAAGTTTGTCTTTTGGGGGTACGATGAAGAAGTATTTTTTAAATATATATATATATATATATATATACACACACTATAAAACAATTTAAAAGGTCAATTAAGTACTTTACAATCTAATATGTGTACAACAAAAAATGTATTTATTAAATTTGATAAATTAAGTAAATGTTGTAAAAAAAAAAATTAAAATAAAAAAATAAAAAAGAGAGAGCACGCAATAATTTATGTAGTTCGGCCCGATGATCTATGACTACAATGTAAAAATCTTTGACTGCTACATATTGATATTAAGAACTTATGTTACACTGAATCCAATGTAGGATTTTTATATTAGATAAGACTTTAACTAATCCTAGATTAATCATAGATGAGTTCAAGAGTACATTGCTTGATCTACAAATACATGGACCTTTGACATTTGGTGAGCTTTAATTTGTCAAACATATTATGTTCCGAGAGTATCTAAAAATTTTCCCCAACTCACAAGGACTTATAAAATAATGCACGCAGGTAGACCTAGTTGGTGGTTGAGCATAACAAGTGCATTTCCTACACATCTGCACTGTAGAGAATGAATTGTTAATATTAAGCATTCATATCAACTCGTGCTTTTTTTTTTTTTTTTTTTTTTTTTGTCTATTTTAGTATAAGAACATATTTTTTCTATTTTATATACTAACTTTTCAAAACATCCAATATCAAATTATCTATTTTATACTACATTTTATAAAGATATTAATTTTTCTTGATATTTTTTAATTGTTTCTCTTAATTTACACACGCACCAACCATCATCCACTCTTTTCCTTCATTCTTAGAATACGTAAAAAATTCGAAAATTCTGAATGCAAAATGAGTAGTGCTAGTGTAAATTTACAGGGTTACTATAGCAACTAAGAATTTTAACACAACATTGCATGGCCTGATATCTTTAAATTTTAGATTTGAAGGCTAAAATATGATCACTTTTCTATTATAAAAACACCTATACAAATATTCTAGAAATACTAAATATTTGTATTGTATTTCTCAAGAATAAATTGTATAGAGGTACTTTTTATACAGGTGACACATAAGTGTACTACAAGTTAATATAAGAGTGTCTTTACAACAATGGGCAGTACAAGTAAACATAAATAGGGCAAAAGCCCAATGAACCTAACTACACTAACTATAAAATTTTGAGTAAAAATTAGTCTACACACCTTATTATAAGTACACACACAATGTGCATAAATTATTTTTGGGTGTAATGATAAGAAGATTGAGTGGTTAATATATTATAGTTGATCTCATACCCATTAGGCTTATTAGGTCTTTTGGGTTAAGTGTGTCTCTATATGTTATATCAACTACTCAAGCAATATCCTAATGGTGTTTATCTCCCCAACAAATGGTATTAGAGATCATGGTGATGTGCAACAAAAATGATAAGTTTAAGGTTATTGAGGTCCCTTTTGCAAATGGAGTAGGGATGGTATATTGCACAAGGCAAGCCCATAAACCCTACAAAAACGATCACATAGAGTTGCAGAGACTCATATGTGAAGACGAGATTGTAGGGTGTACACGTGTGAAATGAAATCCCGCATTGAATAATGATGAAAAAAAAATATAGTGTTTAATATAATTAATATTGTGGGGCCCAATAATGGACGGCCCAGGCCCATTTGCTGATGAAGGGTCCAAAGGCCTAAGCCAAAAAAGGTCATGGTCGGAGCTCAAGAATGTTATGGCCCAATTGGCTCAGAGAAGCGTGAGGAGGACCATGTAGTCCTCGGCTGGCCCAAGAGCAAGGGCAGAAAGGTAAAAGGGCGAGCTCGAGGGAAATCTAAAATATCTAAGGAAAACATCCTTTGCCGCTTTCCCATGCATATCTCTGCGCCTAGCAGAGCCTTATCCATTGACTTTATCAACAACTCTCAACGACTCAGTCCGGGACCGATGGGACAAGTATCGATCTTGGAAATGTCGACCATACACGTGGACGAAGGAAATTGAACGCATGCTACTATAAAAGGAAAATACGCAACCTAGGAAAAGGGGGATCCCTTCGGAAAAGAAAAAGACCGGAAGCCATGCATGAGGAGCTTAACAAAACAATCTGCCGAGTAATCTCGGTTTAGCCTTTAGAGCCCACTCTCTACAAATGATATTGTATGGGCCTATTTACGTGCAAACCCAACCCAACTGCGGTTTAACGAAAATCTTGTCCCTACAATTGGCGCCGTCTGTGGGAAAGGCTAACGCGTGAGCTCGAGCGGTGGTGGAGTTAAGTTTCTGGTGAACCAGGGTCTATGAAGACGCCTGCATGACCGGTGGCACCTTGTCGTTGTTCCGCTACAGGTTCCCACCAGGGGCTACGCCTCATGATGCCGGTGGCATGACCATTCTAGGGGCTTTAAGCATCAAGATCGATTCCCCCGTTTTATTCGATGAACTAACCTCTAAGGAACGAATAAACGAGCAAAACATACAAGTTTTGGACAGAACCAAGGCCTTGCATGGTCCTCGGACCCAAGCCTGCGGGGAAACCAACTACTTGCAGAAAAACATACAAGTTTTGGACAGAACCAAGGCCTTGCATGGTCCTCGGACCCAAGCCTCCGGGAAACCAACTACTTGCGAGAAAACATACAAGTTTTGGACAGAACCAAGGCCTTGCATGGTCCTCGGGCCCAAGCCTGCAGGGAAACCAACTACTTGCAGAAAAAACATACAAGTTTTGGACAGAACCAAGGCCTTGCATGGTCCTCGGACCCAAGCCTCTGGGGAAACCAACTACTTGCGAAAAACATACAAGTTTTGGACAGAACCAAGGCCTTGCATGGTCCTCGGGCCCAAGCCTGGGGGGAAACCAACTACTTGCGAGAAAAAACATACAAGTTTTGGACAGAACCAAGGCCTTGCATGGTCCTCGGACCCAAGCCTGGGGAAACCAACTACTTGCGAAAAACATACAAGTTTTGGACAGAACCAAGGCCTTGCATGGTCCTCGGACCCAAGCCTCAGGGGAAACCAACTACTTGCAAAAAACATACAAGTTTTGGACAGAACCAAGGCCTTGCATGGTCCTCGGACCCAAGCCTGCAGGGAAACCAACTGCTTAAAAGGAGAAACTGGATTACATGGATTCTCTTGTTTTGCCCCCGGATCCTCAACACTAAAGGGGCTAGTATGGGATGGAGAAATGCGTTCCCAAAAGCACAACCGAAGTCATGCAATGCTCGGGCAATCCCTTGGATGAATTATTTAAAAATTTGTCGTCCTCATGCAATATTCTCGTGTTTACTACGAAACGTTCAACTGCTACCCAGGTTAGTTTCCTAAATTCAACTTACTATCAATTATTATTATGTCCGGTAATATAGGTGAGTTAGAAGGAGTTAGAACGAATTGAATCGTGTTTCAAGGGGCTCCGCTCCTAAGTATCGCTGAGAGAAAGCACATACAGAGAGTACACTCCTTCACGAGGTGGTGTACCAAAAGAACAATACTTAAAGCAAGTACATCAACTTCTATTTTTATTACTACAAAGAAATAGTACAGTGTACAATGAACAGCTGGAATCAGCCTACATCGAGCTAACTCGCTGAGTACTACATAAGTAAGAAAAAGAAAAAATACAAGAAAGCTGGAGGAAGCCGAGGAGGTATGTCTCAGGAGAGGTTGGCTGCAGCTCCAAAACCTTGTTCTCCCTCAATACTTTCACTTGCCCACAACTCAAACAGCAAAAGAGACCCAACTTGAACCCGACACCGTCGAAAGAAAGGTGCAGGGAGTGGGAAGTTGAGGGGCTTTCTCTAAATATTCACCGCTACATAGTAGAGGCGATGATGGCGGAGAACCTTCCTTCTGACACCCCAAAATTTTGGCGTGAGCAGAGCCTGCTTCGGATTTTGGCTAAAAGGAGGGGAGACACCCTTTCCCCTTGGTTGAAGTAGGGTGTTCGCCTGAATCTATGCTTCCTGTGCCCATACCTTGCCACTCGGGGTCTCGTGACGACTCGGCGCTTCCTGGGAGATAGTTCTTTCTTCCTAACCCTCGCCTTCAACATGATATGCTAAGAAAGAAGAATTCCGGATATGGGAAGTATGTTGTGAGAAAAAATGAGAAGGATTGGTGTATATATGTATAGCAACGCCCTCTCCCTCCTATTTATTTGAAAAGACAAGATGATGGCAGTCAACTCATGCGGCGTCCCAAGGAACGCTACGGACAAAGTGGTCTTGGCTCAACTTCCAACGTCAACTGCAGCCACGGGACTCAAGGCGCGTCGTGAAGGCGCGCCTCGATCCTTGGGCCGGCAGGAAGTCTTTGCATGGCCAGAGGTTGCAGAAATATCTTTTAATCCGCGGATTCATTGAACTCGCGGCCCAGGCCCGCTTTGCGTGAAGGCCCAGGGACACCCTGTTTAGCACCTCGGGAAATGCTCAATGGAAGGGAATCTGAACTCAAGGTCTTGGACGGAACCTAAGGCTTGCACGGTCCTCGGACTCAAGCTAAAAAGGAGAAACCCGCATTTTCTACAGAACCTAAGGCTTGCATGGTCCTCGGACTCAAGCTAAAAAGGAGAAACCCAGTATTCTTCTACGGAACATAAGGCTCGCATGGTCCCTGGACTCAAGCTAAAGGGGAAACCAAGTGCTCTTGCACTAAGCCTAATGCTTGCAAGGCCCTCGGACTCAAGCTAAAGAAAAAACCAAGTACATAGGATTAAAGCATAAGCCCTAAACAAAACCCAGGTTTTGCAAAGTCTTGGGACTCGGGCTCCTCGGGAAATCAGCTGCTCTAGTGAAGAACTTTCTCTTGAGTAATGAGAAAAGGTCAAGGCCCGCATACCGTGGAAGAGGACAAAATAACCTGATAATCATCAACCTAAGGCCATTCATCCGATGGGTAATATGTCCTCGGATAATTGCTTCTTACATCTTGTCAAACATTTGGCACCCGTCACGGCCAATTTTAAGATAAGTCTTATCCCTTACAGGTCGGATTATTATTATGTTAAATAATAATTACATTAAAGTTATCGCAAACATCTTTTATCAATGATTACTTTGGTCTTAGTTATTGTTGATTCAAATGCTATACTATTATGTCGAGTAGCGCTTTCACATTTATTAGGATCTGTAAGTAAAACATACGAAATAGAGAAACAATAATTTTTATTAATATGAAAAATGGTTACAATGTACAAGGAAGGGCTTAAACAGGCCTATACAAAAAATGAGTTGCTAAAGCAATAACAGTATCCGTAATACACATAAGTAAATCGTCAGGTGTCTTCCTGAACTCGCCTTCAAAGTCTTTCTCTCAAGTCTCTTCCTCAAGATCTTTGCTCATATCGGGAGAAGATCCTTATACAAAAATAATGAAGGAGAAGGAAGAAGAATTGGAACACATGGAAGCACTTCAAAGAAGCTCTTGTCGCCGAAAAGTGCAAAGGAAGAAGATGGAGGAGATGAATGAAGAAGATGGAGGACATGAGCAAGGGAAGGAGGAGAAGAAGAGGGAAGCAATGAAAAGAAAATAAAAGGAGCAAAAGAGAGAGAGAAGGAAAAGCCCCAGGGATGGAGCTGGTGGTGGAAAGAAGAAGAAAGAAAAGTAGAAGGTGGCACCGGTGAACGAAGAGAGGAAGAAGCGGGGGCATTTAGTCCCCGCCTAGTCCCGACCTAGCACGCCGGTACCACGTTAGATATGCTCATGAGAGAGCGGGTGGTGATGATGCTGTGTGTTCTCGGCTCGATCCACGTCGAAGACGCGATGTGACGAGTTCCTGCTTCGGATTTTGGCTGAAAGGTAGGCGAGACAAATCTTGAGTCTCTGCCACCCTTGCCCCGATCGAGCCATCTCGAGCTTAGCCAGAACAAGGTATTTTTGGGACGGAGAAGGTCTCTTCATCGCTTATGATTATGGTGAACGTATTATGAGTCAAAGGACAATCGGAGGGTAAATGTAAATTCAGGGAGGAAACTAAGGATTTCAGTTTTACTGGGGATTAAACGATCCACATATGAAAGAAACAGTTCATGTTCACCCTCTTTATATAAGGGACGGAGAGGATGGCATTAAACGCGTCCCGAGCCTTAAGGAAATCTGCCAACAAGAAGGCGACTGCTCCGCTCCCCCACGTTATCGTGTGGCCACCGAATTCGAGAGGTCTCGTGAAGGAAGAGCATTAAAGACTTACTTCGGGTAGCCAAACGAACAGAACGGATAAAGGCTAAATCAAAAAGGATATCTCGTAGATAGGAGCGTTTCCTGGGCATTCGGATAAATGCCAACGCCCGAGAAGGGACGAATTAAATGAGCCGTAATAAAGGCTCGGGGTTACAAAAACCCTCCTCTCCAACTAAGAGGCCGGACAGCAGGGTTTTGAGGGGCTATTGTGGGGCCTAATAATGGACAGCCCAGGCCCATTTGCTGATGAAGGGTCCAAAGGCCTAAGCCAAAAAAGGTCATGGTCGGAGCTCAAGAATGTTATGGCCCAATTGGCCCAGAGAAGCAGCCGAGGACCATGTAGTCCTCGGCTGGCCCAAGAGCAAGGGCGAGAAGGTAAAGGGGCGAGCTCGAAGGAAATCTAAAATATCTAAGGAAAACATCCTTTGCCGCTTTCCCATGCATATCTCTGCGCCTAGCAAGCGAGCCTTATCCATTGACTTTATCAACAACTCTCAACGACTCAGTCCGGGGACTGATGGGACAAGTATCGATCTTGGAAATGTCGACCATACACGTGGACGAAGGAAATTGAACGCATGCTACTATAAAAGGAAAATACGCAACCTAGGAAAAGGGGGGATCCCTCCGGAAAAGAAAAAGACCTGGAAGCCATGCATGAGGAGCTTAACAAAACAACTGCCGAGTAATCTCGGTTTAGCCTTTAGAGCCCACTCTCTACAAATGATATTGTATGGGCCTATTTACGTGCAAACCCAACCCAACTGCGGTTTAACGAAAATCTTGTCCCTACAAATATAATTAAGCTCATACATATTAGGCTTATGCCTTTTGGGTTTAAGCATGTTTCTAATTCTCTATATGTTATATTAATTAGCGTATAACCCATGCATATGCATGGTACAATTAAAAACAATGATAATTACATATATATATATATATATATATAGGTTCAAATTATACCTACTGTAAGAGTTACACATTTTTTAAGCCAGAAATATATGCATGAGTTTTACTTTCTCTTCTTCTTTTTTTTTTTTTTTTTTTTTTTTAAATATATATACACATGACTTTTCACTTTTTTATTTTTTTTATTGGGTCTTTGATGGTTTATTTATATTAGAAACTTTTTTTTTTGGCACAACATTAACTCACCTAGAACTAAATTTTTTTTAAAATAACTTAGATACAAGTATATGACATATGGTGCAAAATTAAACTATTAGAATCTAATTCTGAAAATAATTGAATTTTCTCAACTTTGGCTATATATATATATATATATATATATAGAGTTGAGTTCAAGTTACTTCTAATGTAATTCTAAACAATGTTATACCACCCAATAACTTTTTACTAAATTTGTATTTTGGAAATCTTACCATTAAATTATATGTTTTATATGTTCTTAACATGCATGCTAATTTTCATACTAATCGGATGTTGTTTATCATTTCATCCATAAACACATTTTTTATGCATTATTTTAATTTACAAAAACTTGAATTTAAATAATTGATTGATGACATGACTATTAATATTCCATCACCTTGAAATTTTGCAAGTATAAAGAATATATGAAGATAATGTAATCTAACGTTGGATTTGTCAAAGTTGGCATCTTACTTGAAATCTATGAGTTTCGCTTACCTCTAGTACTTCTTTTTAATTAGAGGTCTCTTTTTGTTTTAAATATATAATGGTAAGTGGTGGTGGATTTTAATTTCTACTTTTTATTTAGTTAATGAATGATGTGGCAATTTCTCATTAAAAAAAATTTTATTTAAAAAAAAATACTAGAAGGAAGTTAAATCCGAAATACATAACAAAAACGGAATACTTTAAGACCGTTGAAAAATAGAACCGGACTCTATAAAAAGATGAAGAGAAACGAAAAGAACAAAAGAAAAAATTGCTGGAGACTTCCTCCACCGAAGTTACATGAGCCCTTTCTCTGTCCTCGGTGCGCTCATGAAATTATTGGACAAGCTCATAGAAGTTTCATTTGTATACATTAATTAATGTTTGATTTGACACCTTTGTTTACTGACTTCGTTTTTCATGCTCTGGCCAGAGTTCTTCAAAGCGCATGACTTGGAAAATTAGACTCATCAACCACTTTATTAGTACACGGTAATCAAAAAATCATTTTACTTATCTATTCTTGATGGTATAGACTTGGTTCAATGTAGGCCATGTCTTCCTAACAGATTTGTCTTACATGTTCTTTGAAGCTAATATCAAAATGATCTATTTTCCAATTTGAAATTTCCTGAAATTGACTGTGTTTGCATTTTTCCCTTTTTCACTGGGTATATATATGGCTTTACTACCTCTGAGCTTTCTTGATAAACACTCGCAAGCAAAGGGCTCATAATACTAGTCTCGTCATAGCTCTACTTCACATATTTGCTTTGTCATTTCTGAACATTGTTGAAATAAGCAATGGTTTCGAACATTATGATATCAGCTGCTTGAGGTCCTTCAAAGAGTCACTAGAAGACCCTTACAACAAATTCAAACATTCATGGAACTTCGGCAACACCACGAGAGGTTTCATCTGTAACTTTGTTGGGGTCACTTGCTGGAATCTTGATGAAAACAGGATTATTGGTATCGACCTCGGGAACATGAGGCTCAAGGGCCAGTTCCCTCGAACCAATAATTACTGTAGTTTGGCACATCTTAACCTCTCAGGGAACGACCTTACAGGCACCATACCATCTGAGATATCCTGGCTCGGGTTTCTGACAGTCCTCGACCTCTCCTCCAACAATTTTTCGGGTGAAATCCCGAAAAGCATAGTGAATTGCACTTATTTGAATGTCTTCGACTTGAAAACAACCAGCTACATAGGATAAAAAACTTCAGTGTTGCTAACAATCGGTTGTCAGGGCCGGTGCCTATGTTTTACAATATCACCTTTCCTGCAGAAAGCTATGCAAACAATCCAGGACTTTGTGGGGCTCCACTGGACCCATGCATGGCTGCTCCTGCGAAGTTTCATGTTTTCTTCAAACAAGGATTTTTGGTAGGCTGGGTTTTCTCTACGGTGTCGGTAGTGGTGGTTATATTTCTTTATACTCCCTGGGTGCCTTTACTGAATGCGACAACCAAGAACAACAAAAGAATGAAAGAAGCAATTGATGGATGCCAAGGCTCCGCAACAACCGAAAGAAGCAAGAACGTAAAGGTAATCTCTCAGGCCTCTTTTTTCATTATTTTTTTTTTTATATATTTATTTAATATCGAAGAATCATTTCTTCGTCTCCTTCATCAAAAAACTTTCCTTACATCTTCATTATTCTTATTTCTTAGTTCAGTAGCGGCTATAGGAATCTTTTTTAAGATGGTTCGTTAATAAATTTAAATTATATAAGATTTAATAAAGTAATAAATTAAATATTTGCTAAAATTTGAAATTGAGTCGTTAATGAAAGTAAAATTGTTGCATTATAAAGCCAATAAGAATATAATTATCGTCATTATTAAGAAAAATGCACAACTATAATATTTTTCTTGGTACCATTTTTTAAGGAAAAAAAGAGAATTTAGAGATTATTTTTATAAAATAAGTTGCACGAGCTAAAAATTTAAATGATTGGTGATTTTTATCTTTTTTTTTTTTTAATATTAGACTTTTTAAAAAACTTGGTCTTGTCCTGTTTTTGTTTGGTTTATATTTGTTATTATTTGGGCTAATATTTATTGTTGTTATTTAAGCTCTATTTTTTTTTTTTTAGATAAAGGGATAAAGGATTATGTTTGGGAGGCAAAATTAATTTTAGAGTAGTGCTACATCCACAATATTTCTACAATAAATTTTATGTAAAAAGCTGTTTATTGGTAGGTAAAAAATAATATCAATATAAGGCTCAAATTAGAATAAAAAACAACTTATTACATTGAGTTTTTTTTTTTTTTTTTTTTGAAATTATTGTGAAACTGTTGTAAAAGTAGCATCAATTTTATTTTGGTTGAACCCAAATTTTTGTAATTATCAAGTCAGAGTGTTTAACATTTTTACTATAGTAGTTACAATAAGTTAGTTTAGCAAATAAGTTTTTTAAAAAGTATATATATATATATATATATATATGTATATATATTTTGTGCAAGTCAGGTGGTCCTGTGACCCTAGCTTGCATGTGGAGCTGCCACTACTTATGTTTTGATATTAATATATGATAGACATAGTGCACACACATGGATGGCTGCGCAAAATTGATGTCCTCTATCTCATTACCATCGTTCCATTTTATACTCGATCTCCACTAATCTCAAAAAGCTATGTGTTTGATTTTTTTATTTATTTAGATTTTAGGTATTTTATAGGCAAATTATATTGTTGCATGAAATTCACATAAGATTAATTGAGAAATATATAATGAGATTTAAAAATATTTTACAAACAAATAATATAAATGAAGAAATTTGAAAGAACATTAGGCACAACCACAGAAGAAAATACTAATTAATTTATGTGTTCTGATATTAGGCTTACATATAAGCTAGGGGGAGACAAAGATAAAATTTCACTAAAAATATGGAGATTACAAAGGTAATATGGATGTACTTTCCTAAAACCTTAATGTTCTTTTCTTAGAGTTTCAACCAGTGACATAAAAAAAAAATAAAAAAAAAATAAAGTAATTTTGGTTTGCTCTAGTCTAATTAGGGCACATCATAAATCAAAATATAAAGAAATCTAGGAGCTATTTGGTACTAGTGTTTAAACAACATTTTTTAGTATTTAAACAATAATAACACTTATTTCACGTATTTTTATAACATTCAAACACGAATTTCCGCAATACTAAAAAATAAACAATAGTACTAAAAATCTCCAACCAAATAGACCCCTAGTATTTATAAAATATCAAAGTCGGCATGGTGCCTATCCTTTGTGGGATGAAATATTGCGCTACACACGTAAAATATTAACCCAATTTAAGACACAGTCCCTTTTTTTTTTTTTTTTGGAGAAAGAATTTAAGACAAAGTCAAAAAGCATAAGCATGTGACAATTCACACCACTGACTAAAGAATCTCCACCTTCACCTTCGAGTCAAGTCACACAAACGACACTTCTCTATCACCTCCATCCAAAATCATATTAAGGGCAAACTCAAACGCAAAGACTGGTCAAAAACTTGAATTTGTACAAGGACTGTAGGAATAAACGGTTCATTGTGACGGAATGAATTAAGATTATAATGTAGAGGAAGTACAAAATAAAGTACACAAAAAATATGAGAATTACGTAATTCAATTTAACGACTTACGTCCACAGAAGAAATTTTTATTAAGTGTTATATTTTTATTATATGAGAGTATAGTATAAATTCTAGACAGCCATATCTTCACTATAATTTCAATTCACTCAATTACAATAAACCCTAAGTAGATTTTATATAGGAAGAGAGAGCTAGGGTTTTTTTTTTTTTTTTTTTTTGATACAAGATAAAATTCTACTCTAGTCTAATCTAAGTGTATATGTGTGTGAAACTTCCTCCTGGAGACTTGAACTCCAGCCCTTGCCCCTCATACTCCACAAGTACTTATACTTGTGGAGTGACCATCGCACCAAGGATGTGTGGTGGCATTTTGGACTTATACACATAAATCTAACACCTCTAATATGAGGGAACTTAGTCATAATGTCTAAACCTAACACCTCTAATATGAGGGAACTTAGTCATAATGTCTACTGGATTATCTATAGGCCAAATTTTCTAAAGCAAAATATCTCTCTCATGAATAATTTCATGAACAAAGAGGAAGCAGAAATCAATGTTCTTGATTATTTGTTAGATAAATAGCACTATGGCTTTCACATAATATGCAAATGTTTTCATAATGACTCCACAAGACAAGACTTCTATCAAAACAAGTACCTAGCCAAATATTCTCTTAGTCACTTATGTCACTGCCATGTATTTAGTCTCACGTTGACAATTCTATAGTGGATTTTAGTGTCTATCTCCAACTCAGCAGTGCTTTAGCAAATGTAAAAAGTTGTAATACTAATATAGCCAAATAGCCCTTTCGTTCAACAAATTCTCTACCACTTAAAACAAACAACCATGTGTTAAATTCTGATTTATTTTCCGTTCAACACTAACGCAGCATGCAAAAATGATGATTGATTCACAGATTTCTCAATTGGAGGGAATGATTACTAGAATGAGCTTTACAGAACTTAGAGGGGCAACTGGCAACTTCAACACATAATTTCATCGGGTTGGGAAAGATTGGCATAATGTACAAGGCAGTGCTTCCAAATGGTTGGCCACTTGCAGTTAAGAGGTTCAATGAATCTCCATCTTTTGAAAAGCAATTTGTATCTGAGCTATTTGCTCTTGGAAGATTGAGACACAATAACCTAGTTCCCCTCTTGGGGTACTGCAAAGAAAGGAAGGAAAAGCTTTTGGTGTACAAATATATATTGAATGGTAACCTTTATGATTGGATACATGTAATGGAGGGCAATGATAAGATCTTGGAGTGGCATTTGAGGATTAAAATTGCAATTGGGATAGCAAGAGGCCTAGCAGGGCTTCACCATAAGTGCGATTTTCGTGTAGTCCATCTTAACTTGAGTTCTACATCTATCTTACTAGATAAGAATTTTGAGCCCAAGATATCAAATTTTGGAGGGGCAAAAATATCAAGTTCTGAAGGGGCATTGTTCTTGGATTCTATTGACATTGACTCAAGCAATAGCTCTTTTGTAGACAATGGAGTTTGGGAGTTGGGTTTTGTTAAAAAGGATATGTATGACTTTGGAATTTTACTGCTTGAGCTAATTATAGGAAAGGAACCCATTGAAATCGATAATTATTCGAAAAGTTCAAATGAGAGTTTGCTTGACTGGATTACTCATCTTTTGACTAGTTCTTCTAATCTCTACAGTGTCATTGATAAATCTTTGATTGGCCGAGGGTTTGATGGTGAAATCTTTCAGTTACTTAGAATTGCATGTATGTGCCTGAACCCTTTTCCTGGTCGAAGGCCTACAATGCTTGAATTATACACTAAAATTAGTATTTTGGGGGAGAGACATGGCATCACAAATGACACTAAGATATTGGGTCAATTTGAAATTGATACTCCAAGTACCTCAAATGAAATTGTTGAGGTAGAAATTACGTAGACCAACTGAAGTATGAGATACAAATTGTAACTACTGTATTGAGAAAAATATGTAACATTTTAAATTGCTGCGGTCCGGATGTTGTTAACTTGGGCTCGTTTGCTTGCTGTAATATTTTTTTGTTGTAAAAAAAGCAAATAACTATAATTTGTATTGAATCTATATATAATGCCAAATAAAGTCATATATATGCATCAGAGCACGGATCACTTAAAAAAAAAAAAAATCATACTTTTTCTATATGTGTATCTGTTGTCCTGGTTATTGGCAATTTAGTATTAATATATGCATTTAAAATAATTGTTCAAATTTCCAAAATAGATTTTTTTTTTCTTTGTTGAAATCAGATCCATCTTCGTACTCTGTTGATGGACTACTTGTATAGCTACTATTTGTAAGGGTATGACCAACTGCTTATGGGCAATACTCAGCTATCGTTTTTAATAATACAGAGTTACCCTATCAGTTTGTATTTCTTCGTTTGCATGGGCCACTGTTTAATCATTTATCATTCTAGATCTATAACCATTGACCATATAATTTGAAAAATTATGTTACCTTGGTCTATGAGGACATAATAACCCTGCTATAGCTGATCATTGCATATTTGAAAATTTTAAAAATTCAAAAAAAAAAAAAAAAACCATACCAAGCTGAGCTTTCTACCCACGTTGAGGATCAGGTTCTTTTGCATATTTGATGAAGAAGCATTTTGCTGCAGTAGTTAATGGAAATTAATTTTCTTGGCTGACTTTTTTCTACTTGATCCCAACTAAAATTGATCAATGGATTAAAATGGAAAATATGATTTTGGGATCATTAAAACCGGATGACCCATTAACCCTACAAAATTTTCAAGAGATCTTTTGGTTTTTGCTTTTTATTACTTTATTAGAGTTTTTTTATTGCATCATTACCATTATTGTAAGGTCAGTCCAAAACTCTAAGGTAAAGCGTCATTTCTATTTGAAATAGATCTATTTTATGATTTAGATCAAAGCATAACTGTTACTCATGCTCTTAAACTCCTCTTTGGTACCTAATGTAAATTAATTATTTTAATAATAACAGATATCAAAACTGGCTGAGAATTTGTTTTCTCACGCATTTCTCATTCTTAGCACTCTCAATCTGTCCCTATGTTTTCTCTTGCAAATTTTAATTGGGTAAATATTGACAAAAGAGATTGAATTTTTAACCTATCTCTGATAAAAAATCATTTAGGTAATAGACAAATACAAAAATGAATTATAATAGAAAAGTTAAGTATCTTTATTTCAATACTATTGTGCACCCTTGGTGTTATGGTCACTCCACAAGTATAAGTGTTTATGGGGTGTGAAGGGAAATGACTGGTGTTCAAGTCTTCGGGAGAGAGTTTCATACACATACACACTTAGATTAGGATAGAGTAGAAATTCTGTCTTGTATATTAAAAAAAAAATGTCTTTATTTCAATTAAAATTCATAAAATGTATGGACTAAAACATTATTTGTTTTTCCTCTTTATTGTTGAGATAATTTTTTCGATAACTAGGTCTTTATTATGATTTTATGAATATCTTTTTAATTTAAGTAACCGATACAAACAATTATCATGTTTTTATCATTAATGGTATCAGAGTTATGTTATTATCCTTTTTTTAATAATTAATAAATTATTCATCATAATGGGTTTTAATAAACTCAATTGCTAATTTATTTTTTTGGTTAAGCAAAACCCTAGGTTCATCAATTTTAACATCAATGTTGTCATCTACCGCTTTTCTGTCTTAAAAAAAAACATCAATGTTGTTATTAAATTCTCTTTATTTAACCTTTCACTTCACCAAACCTTGCATTTATGTCAAACTATTACTAATTAATTATTATGTTTTAATGGAATAGATAAATTCTTATCAAGTATTAATTATTTTTGCATAGTAATTTGTAATATATCATACATTATTATATAATGCACTGTGCCAAGTTGTTAATTATATACTCTTTAGGAAAAATGTTTAAATTCTCATTAATTAGGGAATTAGGTAAAAAGTTTATTAACAAAATTTCAAGAATTTAGAATTCTACTCTGACTATGGCTCAAGTTAAGTAAATATGAGTTAGTCAATTTTTTAAGATATTTAAAATTCTACTCCAACTACAATTCTATTTCAAAAATTTTAGGAATTTCAAAATAAATTTTAAAATGATTTTTAATTATTTTAATCATATGTGATAATTTTGTATTTAAATATAACAAACTTTACCCGTTTTATGTCATCCTTATTCCAAGTAGCTCAATATATGTTTGCATATCGATAGCTTAGAATATGTTTGGTAGATCATAATGGATACTGTAATATAGTATTTATTCTTATGGTTTAAGTATTTGGTTTTTTTTTTTTTTGTTTTTTATTTATTTATTTTTATTTTTAATATAAGATAAAAATTTTACTCTAACATAATCTAAGTATATAAGTAGTGATCATCACACCAATGGTGCTTGGTGGTAATTTGGTTATGTAAAAATGTTTCTAAAAAAATTACTCTCTAATAGGGTGGCAATAGTTATTCTTGAGTACATGTAATAATTTCAAAAATTAATTTATTTTCAAATTAAAAAACTTTCCTTATGCATATAACAATTATGAAAATAAAAAATCATCAAAAATATAATTATTTTTGAAATATAATTATTTTTTAGCATATTATTTTTTGAAATATAATCATAAAAAAAAAACTTTCCTTATGCATATTATTTTTTAGGAAATATAATTATTTTTGGATTGGAAATATAATTGTATGAGTAAAATATTTCCTAAAATATATCTTTATTTTGATCTTGATGTTACAACTCATAACTAAGCTTATGAATAAATTTAGTTATTCCATTACAACACACTCTATTCCCAGTAATAAAATTATCATTCTTATCATAATTTCCATTTAGTGTACTAAATGTGCCCTTAATAAGATCAAACCCTATTAAAAATTTTAGTGGACCAGTAAAGTTTCGATAATTTTTTTAGAATATATATATATATATATATATATATATATTTATATATATTTCAATGTGTTATTTTTAATTAATTTGTGGAACACATGAACATTCTACTAGAGTGTGTATGTGTGTGACATCATTTGGAAGAGTAAAAGGTTTTGCCATATGGTGCATTCTTTAGAATTCTTTTCATTTTCATCTCACCAACTTTACATTTATGTAAAAATATTACTAATGTTTTTTTTTTTTTTTTTTGGTTTGAGTGAGATAAATTCGTTTAATATCATGTTTTAAATATCTTAGAATAATTATTAATATAAATAACATTAGAATAGATTTCTTTTGTATCCAATTTGTTATACTTCCAAAATTAACTCAGTTATCTTCTCAAAATATATATATATAGTAGAAAATAATTTAATAGTAAGACAAATTATGGATGTAAATTTAAACTAAAACATTTAATATTTAAAATCCAATTCCATAAAACTAGGTAAGTAAGAAATTTTATGGATATTAAGTTAAATTTAAAATTTTTGAAGTCAAGTTCAAATTTCATAAAATTAGGAAACAAATTTTACACTCAAATAAAAATTAATTGTAAGCATGACTTAAAAAATGTTATATTTTAATTTTCTAAGATTTATGTAAAAAAAAAACTAATTTAGGATATGATATTTTTACTCAAATTTAGTTGCATTGAAAATAAATAAAACAAAGTCCCACATAAGATAAAAGCAACTATTTTTTTAATGAGAAAGAGAAAAGCAACATCATATTTTCTTTATTGATAGAATCTATAGTTCTATATACAAACACAATTATAATAAATATCTATTACTAATTTTTGTAATTATATATTAATAAAAATATAATAAATACTTTCATTAATTATATGAGAAAATTCTATTAACAATAATCACCATAATATATATATATATATATATACTATGTAATTAAAATTGAGCCTAGATTAACTATCATAATTATATAAAAATACGATCATAATATACAGTTAGGTAGTAGATAGATGGATATAAAAGGTTTAAGCAAAATAAATAATATAAATTATCATTTTTTTAGCAATTTCTTTTATCAAATAATGGTATATAGTAATTAAGGAGAGAGTGAGAGAGAGAGAGGAAAAAAACATAAATGACCACTTAAAAAAAAAAGAAATTAATATTTTTTATGCTAAAAAAAGAAATTAATGATTATTATTATGATATTAAGAAAGCATATGTATCATCTTTTATAGTAGATAATTTATGGTATATATGTAAACCATTGTAGGAAATCTTTTATGAAAAATTGAAAAAGTGACTAACTTTTTTTTACATTTTTTTCAATTTTTCATAAAAAGTTTTCTAAAATAAATGATTAATGAATGACTTAAAGACATACATTAACCAAACCTATATACTAATTAAGAAGTGGGGAAAGAGAGATTAGGAAAGGAAAAACATAGTTGGTTAGTTAATTAGTTTTTTTTTTTTTTTTAAAAAGAAAAATTCTAAACACGTATTAATGACTACAATAATTATCAAAATTCAAATTAATATTGCATATACAATCACAACCAAAATAAATGTCTATAAATAACTATCATAATTATCATGTTTCATATCTATATACAAAATAAAAGAGAATTTTTCGGATCCTCATAGTTCAATTAGCACCTCTTTTATTGTAACTATTGAATTATAAGAAAAAAAGAATCATTTTCTTTTTTATAGATAAAATCATATTTTATTGAACTTTTGCTGACTAACACTCTAAAAGGTGAGAAATTAAAGAGCAATGTTACAGACACAAAGATTTTCAAGATATTTTTCACAAAATTTGAGTTGGCAATTTTTTATTAATCTTTATCTAAACCTACCATTGATGTCATTTATTTTACCAATTACTAACAATCTGTCACATTAGTCAAGTGGAAATTTGTTGTCAAAATTTTAATTTATGTCTATACTTTCTCAAAACCAAATGTGCATTCAAATGCTATAAATACCCTCTCAAGTTTCAACTCCCTCAACTACTAAACTCCCTAAGTTAATTCTTCTCTCTGACTCACACAAAGTCACAAACACACATTAGTTTCACATCCAAACAAAACCAAAATGGCATTCCCTGCCATAAGCTGTCTTGTCCTTACACTTCTCTCTATGTTCATTTCCTTAGTGCTAGCTGCTCCTACGATATACAATGTAGTGAGTTTTGGAGCCAAACCAGGTGGGCAAATAGACTCAGCTCAAGCTTTTCTGAGTGCATGGACAAAAGCTTGTGCCTCTATGCAGCCTGCCACTATTTATGTACCAGCAGGAAAGTTCGCTCTCGGGCAAGTGATTTTTATTGGACCATGCAGCAACAAAGTTAATGTTATGCTTGTTGGGACCCTTGTGGCCCCATCGGACTATACAGTCCTTGGAAATAAAGCATACTGGGTTGTGTTTCAGCATGTTGATGGGCTTACTGTATCTGGTAATGGGATTCTTGATGGGCAAGGTACTAGCTTGTGGGCTTGCAAGGCCTCTGGCAAAAGTTGTCCTTTAGGAGCCACGGTATGTGAAATATTTTGTCACAATAAATTGTTTAAACTTATGAATATATGTGTTATTGAAAATTTATTGAGTTTTTTTTTTTTTTTTGGACATTTAGTAACTTTTTGTTCATTTACTTATTTATTTTTTTTTGCATGTAAAAAAATATAGATCGACTTGTAACCTGATCCGATCAACCTAACCCATTTACAACCTATTTAAGATAACATGTTTTTGACCTGAACCCAATGTAACCCAACCTGTTTGCCAGGTCTTTATGGTGGTCTTTTAGGTCCTCCATATCTTGATTCACTCCTTTTAGTCTTTAAAATAAATTCCTTCCATTTTCTAGGTAACTAACTGGGACTGGTTTGGATATTCTAGTGGAAAGTAGTGTGCTTTTCCATTTGATTTTTGGTATAAACTATTAACTGACTTCGGTCTTCCTGGTTTTGGAGGGGATTATTGTCAAATTGAAATATTTCATTAATGCCAAAATAAGCCATTTCTAAGGAAATCGTATATAGGATACTTGGAAATGCTCCCATGTTCTGGAGTATAATATTTATTTTTGTGTACAAGTAAACATGCTTAAAAATTAATGGGAATGTCAAAGGTTAAACAACAAGCTTAAGCTTTTGTTACTTACATTAACGGGCATATTTAGTTGAATAGCCCTATATAAGCATGTTCATCGTTAATTTAGAGAATACCGTTAGGTCCAAATAATCCAAGGATACAAGCTTCTTAAGGTCGAGTCGGTAAGCTTTGTTTGAAGAGTCTCTTTCAGTTCAGGTCTTAAATCATTTGGCAAAATTTGGGAAGGAGAAAGACTATAGGGCTAAGAGGAGCTTGGCATATAGTTTGATAGGAAGATTAAGCCCACCCCCATCTCCTACTGCATTCCCATTTTGGATTCTAGAGTTGGACTCACCATTCTCCTTTCCATCAGTTATTCAAAGATGATAATTTTTTAGATAAATTCCAGATTTTTTGAAGGGAATCCAAGCAGTAAGCAAAACGTTGTATTGAAGAATTGTAAGGGAAAAAAATTGAGATTACATTTGGGCTGTGTTTGAATGGACTGAAAATCATTTCCGGAAATTATTTTCCGTAAAATCCACGCGTTTGGCAGCTACGGAAAATAGATTTTCCGGAAAATCATTTCCGTTTGACCAAAATTTACGCTTGTTGACCCGGAAATCATTTTACATAGTTGTTTTACCTTCAAATGATTTCCGTAGCTGTGAGAGCAACACACTCGGCCAAAACACCTGAAACAAGACCAAACGCAGCGAGAGAGAGAGATTGTTCGCGGCGAGAGAGAGAGAGACCGATCTAGACACTCTGCTGCGATCGATCGGCGTCAATCGTGATCGCGATCGACGCATCGCGCGATCGCGCCTAGCTTCGATCGCGATCGCGAGAAGCTCCGATCGCGATCGCGATCGCGCCGATCGAGATCTCGATCCCACCGATCGCGCCGATCGAGATCGTGATCTCACCGATCGCGATCTCGCCTTCGTTTGTCCGGATTTGATGATTTTTTTCTGGGCTTTGTTTGTGATTTGAGGAATGTATTCGTTTGGTAACCAAGAAAATGTGAGAAAATGTGAGCAACAAGTAGAAAATGTATTTTCTATGGTATTTTCAAGAACACAACCAAATATCAGAAAATATTTTCCGAAAATTTTTTTGAAATGCAACCAAACACATGAAAATATTTTCTTTTAAAAAAATAGCATTTCCGGAAAATATCTATTTTCCGTAAATGCTTTTACACGAACCAAACGCAGCCTTGGTTTCCTCTTAGATGAAACTAAAGAGTTATGGACTCTTGTAGGCTTATTTCTTTTCTTCCCAAGAATATTCCCATTATAGTCATTTATTGCACATTTTAATACATTTTAAGTGTATTTTCTATTTTGACTTCCTCAGTGTTTTTGTGTGAAAGCTCCTTGCTGTATATTGATTTGTGCCTACGATGTTTGCTAACCCTTATTTATGTCTGGTTTGAACTTTTGAATTGAATAGCACTATATAGTCATGGTCCTTTTCAATTTTAGAGAAATACTTCATATATACTTTATTTGTAATTTTTAAAAAACAATAATAATTAGAACATTTTCTTTTGTGTATGTAAGTAGACATTGGAATTTACCAACTCAAACAACGTTGTGGTTAGTGGATTAACTTCCGTAAATAGCCAGATGTTTCACATTGTTGTCAATGCTTGCAATAATGTGAATATGCAAGGTGTCAGGGTAATTGCTGCCGGAAATAGCCCAAACACCAATGGCATTCATGTTGAATTATCTTCCAGTGTCACAATTCTTAACTCTAATATCCAAACGGGTGATGATTGCATCTCAATTGGCCCCGGTACCACTAATTTATGGATTGAAAATGTAGCATGTGGACCTGGACATGGAATTAGGTAAATAAATTTTATTATTTTTTTATCTATTAAAATATTATGTGACTATAACAACAATATTATATGGTGATGCCAAATTGGTCATGGGTGCGAATGGTTGATGCAGTATTGGGAGTTTAGGCCAAAATCGAAAAGAGGTCGGTGTTCGAACGTGATGATTAAAACAACTAATTTTACCAATACACAGAATGGAGTGAGGATTAAGTCTTGGGCAAGGCCTAGTAATGGATTTGCTAGGAACGTTATTTTCCAACATGTAAATATGATGAATGTCCAGAATCCCATTATAATTGATCAAAATTATTGCCCCTCCGGAGGTTGCCCTAATCAGGTGCGATATTTTGAAGGATATTTATGCAAAAGTTGTTTAAATTTTAAACTATAATGTTGTTTAAATTTTAAACTATAATGTGTTGAAGTATACTTATATATGAAAATCCTTAACATATTCAAGAAGATTGCACAATATAGATTCTTGTAAATTTCAGTTTCATTGGCCCCTGACTTAGACCTTAGAGACTACTCATGCACATTATATAGCTAGGCGCATTATTATGGCATCCTAAACTTTTAGTCATTCGTTTTGGGCCCAAATTGAACCCCTCTTCTCTGGAAGAAGAAAATCTTTAATTTTTCAGTTTTTTCTTCATAATACATCTTTCAAAATTTAAATAAATAAAAAGTTGTGATGTTAGTTTTTTAATTTTATAGGTTAGAGGTTGCATACTACCACTACTAATAAGTAGAAAATTGACGTGTGCATTTTTTTTTCCCCATTTTAACAGGCTTCTGGTGTAAAAATTAGTAATGTGACATACCAAGACATTCATGGAACTTCAACAACAGAGGTTGCTGTGAATTTAAATTGTAGTTCAGGAAACCCATGCTCCATAATAACAGTGAAGAGCATAATGCTCACTTACAAGAATCAAGTAGCCAAATCTTCATGTAACCATGCATTTGTCACATCTTCTGGTAGTGTCCAACCCGCGATCAATTGCTTATAGAGCAAGGGATTCAATTTTGTATTAAAGACAATTTTGGTTTTGTCTAAGCAATGAAATATTTCAGTATTGGTTAATACCAGTGTACTATTTCAAAGTTAGAGCTATTTATTTACATACATACATATTTATATGTTTGTACGTATTTATTTAGTTATATGTTTACAAACATATAATTTAAATTTACAAATTTCATACAACCAAATATTTACCTAATTACATTAACCCAATATATTAGCTCAAATTACATGTTGTTTATTATTATTATTATTATAACATTTTTTTTATTGTTCCAACCAAAACATCAATACCTTTTGAAGCATCCAAAAAAACTAGGTACAATTCAATATTTTTTCTAGTAAATTTTAGAGGAGTACCAATATCGGTTTAATAGCCAATACGGTATATATTGCCGATACTGTTGATATTAGTACGATATCGCCTTGTCATAACAGGGAAAAGGAATCAACCTTCATGCAAGTTGCCGATACGATTGCTCAAGCTTGTGACAGTACTAGTCCATTAGGCATTCTTGGAGCCTGCTTGACCTTGCAATCGGGGGATATAATGCTGAAAATTGAAGCCCTTATTTGGGTGTTTGAATGAAAAATTGTTATAAGAGATATGATTATGTTTAATGAATTATTTTCATTTTGCAATGACAACTTGCACGAAGCATGTTGAGTAATATCATGAAAACGAAGCATATTTGGTAAGATCATGAAAATAATTTAATCAAAGAAGCTAAAAAATAGGAGAAAAAAAGAAGAAGAAGAGAAACAGAGAATCAAAATTCAAAAGAGACATTTCAAATCGACTATAGGTAAAGTGGTCCATCCAAAGTTTATGTTGATGCCCAGGATGTTCGCGCGTTTTTTTTTTTTTTTTTTTTTTTTTTTTTCGCTTGTTTTGACATTAAAAATTTATAAAAAAGTGAATAATTTTTCAAAAAGTTTTTTTTTTTTTTTTTACATTTAATAGTAATTAACCTTAAAATGAGTTGAAAAGTTATCTCTTAACTTCCCTTATTTAGTTTCATGTGAGAAAGCGTTATATATTTTCTTTATTTAGTTTCACAAGATATAAAGTTGTTTTCTAAAAATTTTTAGTGGAGAAAAACTATATCTTTTGTTAAGCTAAATAAAGGAAGTTAATAGATAGCTTTTCTTTGACTCATTTTTTCCGATACTACCAAACACAAGAAAATTTGGAAAACTATCTCTTTTCTTTGCTTGGTCACATTTGATGATGTGGGTATATTTATGTCATTAGGGCAATGTGTGTGTGGGTGAGTCTCTTTACTTATTTACTTTTATAGAGTCACCACCAACCATTGGTTTACTCTAGGTGTGATTGGTCACCTTTTGTCTACTTTATTTCAATCACGTAGTTAGCTAAAAATCATTCCTAGGGGTACTCCTAAGCCAATTAAGGTAATAAAAGTTTGAAACTAAAGATTCTTGGACTCAAAAGTTAGTTTATAAGCGAGAAATGTGTCGGACACCCCACACTACCTGTTTAAATGATAGTACCTTATTTTAATTTAATCCTAACAATTCTCATTTTCAAATATAATTTAAATACTTGACATTTATTTTTGAAAAGAACTTTTGTACAAGTAATATATATATATACATAACATGTGAATATTATATTTACATATAAATAACATATGATATTATTTGCCAGAGCATACAAACAAGCATGTGAAAGTAAATATAAATATCATGTGAAAAGCTACGTTGTAAGAAATAATATACATAGCAAGCATGTGACTAATTACTAAATATCTAACACGTGAATATTACTTTACAACCAATAAAAATGGATGAGAATATAAAAATGTTACCTTTCACCTTTAAAGCAGATTTATTCTATCTCTAGGTATCATTCTCATGCAAAATACACAACAAACCAAAATGGTTAGTTAAGGGGAAGGGCGAAATGTTCAATTGATTGGATGTCATTAATTCAATTGAGGTGAGCTATGGACAAGTCGCTCCCTCTTAAAATTATGTCTTTAAAAAGAATTGTTTGAAAAGAAGGTTCTTCCTTTGGAAAATGATTTTTTATAGTTAAAAAAAAAAAAAAAAAATGAGGTGGGTTCTAGTTAGCTTAACTAGTAAAGTCTCTGATGGTTGAATAAAAGATCCGGGGTTCAATCCTCGCCTATACCAAAAACTGATTGGTGTCTTAGTATAATAATAAAGAACTATTATCGGGAGTGGACGCCATGGGTTGAAACTCTTAAAAAAAAAAAAAAAAAAGAGAATATTCCTTACATCCCTTAAACAAATGGACATTTCTTTATATTTAAAAAGATAAGTATATATATATATATATATATTTTTTTTTTTGTTGAAAATCTCATAACTTTTTGGAGAAGGTTATTTTGAAAGAAAAAAATTTAGCTACAAAATTGATTGTAGCTTTAGGCTACAAACTCACTCAATATCTTTTTATTGGAGGTGAATTTTGACAAATTTACCATTGGAGAAAATTAAAGATCAATAGCTATGTCATCAATAAATTTTTAAATTGCAAGTTTTTGTAATTTAAAATTATGCATAAAATATAAGATTATAGATTATATAATAAATAATATCCGATTGACGCAAAAATTGACATGTATATTAAGAGCGTAAAGAATATGTAATTCAATGGTTAGATTTTCAAAATATGCAGTAATATTTATTTTATTGAGTGAGTTTGTAGCCTAAGGTTACAATCAATTTTGTAGCTAAACTTTGTCCATTTTGAAAAAGTTCATGATCTCACGAGGTTTTGTGGAAAGAGGTTTTGAAAAAGGTTTTCTCATAATTTTTTATAAAAAATGCATTTTGTTGGAAAATCCTAAGCCCTCGTTTGAAAGGAGGGAATGGAATAGAATGAAAATGAATGAAAAAAATAATTTTATAATATTCTTTTATTCCCTTATTTGGGACTTTTAATGGAAAGAATGGAAAAATTCATTCCCTTGTTTAGGAGTTTAAGTGAGAGGGAATGAAATGGGTTGTAGGGAACACTCATTCTTCTCTATTTCCTTAAAAACTCAAATTTTCATTCTCTCTAAAATTGGGAGGAATCAAAGAGTATTGAATTAGATTTGATGAATTTTTTACTAAAACTCCCAAAATACTCTTATATATCTCGCATTTTATTTTAAAATAAGGTTTAATGGTAATATTGTCATAAAATGATTTCATTCATTTCCCTCTATGTTACTCCCAGACAAAATTACCTACATTTCATTTATTTCCATTCATTTATTTTAAAACATCCAAACAAAAAGACTTAATTTCATTCTTTTTCATTTCTTTCCATTACTTAAATATATTCCATTCCATTCAATTTCTTTCCATTTCTTTATGATTATTCATTTCTATTCCATTCCATTCCATTTTCTTATGAACTCCCTAACGAAGTCTAAAAGCGAAAAAAAAAAAAAAAAAAAAATTATTAGGAAAAATTGTTTCCCATATTAAACTCCAAGCCATTTTGGAAAGGGTTTTCATTTTAAAGAAAATGTGTCCTGGTTTTTTATGAAAAAAAAATTGTTAAGGAAAGACCCAAAGTTTTTGAAATTTTGACTCGAAATCGATTCCAACTCAACCCAATGAGATTTATTAATCTCAACCCATTGAGCTAGAATCTCGATCCATTGAGATTCGTGCAACGTTGCGCTAGAATCTCGATATATTTCTTTCAAATGTTGGATCTAGAGGTTTGGGCTTTTCAAGCTGTGTATAGAAGAAACCTTAGGACACATTTTTGAAGAATTTTGGACAACTGTGTTTTGTATACAAATATTGGAGATCTTCCAAGACTCTCCTGAAGAATCTATTGAAGATCCATTTCAAGTTCTAAAAATCCAGTGATCAAAGTGAAGTTTCTATGATCCAGTTACGTCAACGTTATTAGAGAGAAAATCATCAACCGGGTAATTGAAGTTGTGAGAGTAAGGTTCACATTCAACAATGTCAAAAAAAAAAAAAAAAAAAAAACAAAGTGCATGGATTCAAAGTTGCTTGGCTTTATGTTAGTGCGTGGGTTTGGATTCAGCGTTTGCTGAATCCTGAGTCCACGTTTTTCCCTTCTTTTTTTCTTCGCTTTCACGCGTTTAAGGAGAGATAGATTTTACTGTTCGGAGACAATTTTTATTGTTCATATACTGTTTTGTTACTTTTTATCACTATAGCAGATCTGTTTACACATTAAAAAATATTAAAAATGGGTTCCACGACACTATTTACACATTTTAAAATTATTTACTACAGTGTTTTCAGTTTTCAATTTTCAGTTTCAGCAACAATAAGTTCAATCCAAACGGACCAATATATAATAGATTTAGTCTTAAGTTTATTGTATAAAATTTTATTTTATTCTAGTGGATATTTTCTCCATAGCGTTGATAAGTTAAGCCCTTCTAGTAGATTCTACTTCTGGAAAATTATTCCATTGGTTTTACCCGAGTCACCATATTATTTTCCTTGTCATCTGTTGTACAAATTAGTTATGTGGTATATGAATTATGAAGACATCCATGGAACATCGGAATTTGAGATTGTAGCTCAAGAAACCCATGTTTCCAAATAATATTGGAGACCATAATGCTCACTTACAACAACCAAGCAGCCAAAACTTCATGTAACCATGCAGTTGGCAAATCTTATGGTTTTGTCGAGCCCACAATAAGTTGCTTGTACAGGGGAAGGGGATACAAAATCCATATATATAAAGGACAGAAAAGGTATCTACATTCTTGTACATTCATTCTTAAGGCCAAAAATTATACCACTTTTTAGTTTTTATAGTATAAATGTTTTGTGTGATATTTACCCAAAAAAAAAAAATTGTTAGTGTGATGAGTCATTGAGTGAGAACTTGATTTCTTCAACAAGTGGTGATGCTAGCCCGTTGTGCGTTCTTGGAGCTAACTTGCCTTTTGCAATTAGAATATAATAATGTTAAAGAAAGAGATATGACTTTCTTTAATGTATTATCTATACTACTAGTTAATTGACTTTTTTTGTTTGGGATTCTCAATTTTGATACCCAAAATATTCTCAAATTTACCAGTTTGTAAAGCTTAAATAATATGGTTAGATATGTATAATTACTAATTTAAAAACTCATAAATTTTAGCAAAATTTAAAAAACAGTTTTTTTCTAGATGCATAAATCTCATCACTCTTAAATATTTTGTGATTAAAGAATTTAATAACCTCAAATTATGATGAATACAAATTATTAATTTTTTTTAAAAAAATAGAAAAACCTCTAAGCTTGTGTTTACGCACGTGCTTAGAAGTTAGTATATTTTAAAGATTTGTTGAAATGTCACGCTAGACCTCGCTTATTGGATTAAAAGATTTATTTATTTATTTATTTTTTATTTTTTATCATTTTCATTTTGCAATGACAAATCACATGAAGCATATTTAGTTATTTCATAAAAACAATTTAGGGCCTGTTTGGTTAGCTGAAAAAGATTTTTTGTTTTTTTTTTTTTTTTTTTGTTTTTTTTGTTTTTTTTGTTTTTTTTGTTTTTTTTTTAGTTTTTAGTGAGTCCCATCACTAAAAAACTGGTTTGGTTATAGTATTTATATTCAGTTTTCATTTTCTATCCTAAAAGTTAAATTTGAACATAAAAAATGCATACAACTTTTTAGCATTTTTGTTTTTTATTAATACGAATAGAGTGGCATATTTGTAAATATTATGAAAATAAAAAATTGCCAAAATTTTTTATTTTATTTTTATAGATAATTACAATATGTTGCTAACTCTGCATTTTGAACTCATCCTCCCCCTTAAGGCCCCCAAACACTTTGTACATAGAGAGGTGTTGATTCAGCTACAATGCACTTGGCTCCTGGCTTTACTCAATGAATCTTTTTGTTGGATTTGGGCTTTCTTTATTTACAAAGTTGGCTACAATTCTTTTTAATATTTTTTTATTTGACAAGTCCAACATTTAGATTACATTTTTTTTTTAAATCTTTCATACTTGCAAAATTTTCTGAAGACCAAAGATTAATAGCTATGTTATCAATCAAAATTTTAAATTTTAAGTTTTTTTGCAATGTAAAATTTTATGAAGACCAAAGACTAATAGTAAATAACATCCGATTGACAAGAAATTTAAAATACATGTTAAAAATTAAATAAATTAGACTTAAATTAATAGCAATGCTTAGTTTGACAGCTTTTCTAAAAGTAACCCGTATCAATCTATGTACAATTGTGTAAATTTACAAGTTTGCTACAATAACTATGTAAACTTACATTGACACTATTTATTTTACATTTAATTGTTTATTCTTTCTCTACATATCTCAAGTATAAAGGGAGAAAATGGATGATAGTTGTTATGTGTGAAGAAAGAGAAACAATTTTAAAAACCAAAAAAATTTGATATTTTAATGAAATGTAGTATAACATAGATAACTGATATGGGTGTTTTGAAAAGTGAGGATGTAAAATAAAAAAAATTATATTCTTATTCTAAAATAGACAAGAAAAATTGCACCAGATGTCATGAAAGCTCTAATCCACACCATTTTGCACACGTCCCATAACAACAAAAATTGTAACTTTTAGTTATGATTTCAAGTTTCAAATCGCAATTTTTAAATTTTTAAATTTTTTTTTTTTTTTTTTTTTTTTTTTTTTTTTTTTTTTTTTTTTAAGTGTATGTGCAAAACTGTATAGATTAGCTTGTGTACAACAACATTTACCCTAAATAAAAAGAAAGTTAAAGTTGTTGCACACAAACTTACACACCAAAACGGAATTGAAATTTCCAGATTTAATTTCAACTTGAAGCCATCGATTTCTTCCACACCAATCATCCACGCTTGAAGTCACAATTAGCCAATTTTTCTTATTCGTTCTTTGAGGCTTAAAGAATTAATGAGTATGATCCATTTTCCAATTTGAAATTTCCTGAAAATTATTGTTTCCAAATTTTAAAAGAATCATATGAGTTTCACATCTTAAATTTAGAAAAAAAGAAAAAGAAAAACATATTAATATTATAAAATTATCCTCAAAACATAAAATTCAATGTCACATTTCTTTTAAGTTTAATTACTATTTTTTTCTTAAAATTAAGGTCCATCGTATATGTTTAGGTGAATTCTAAATTTATTCACTTAATTAACTATACTAAAACTACTATTTCTTTCTAATCAAAATTATCTTTAGGGAAAAAAAACTAAATTAACTTTGACTTGTTAAACGCGAATTGTATTGTAAATCGACTTTTGATTTTTTTGAATCGTGTATCATAAAATGCACAAACACTTAATAAAATTTATACAAAACTATAAATATACATATATAAAATGTATATTCGTTATAAATATAAAATATATTCAACTAGTGACTAATTTAATGTCACTTATATAATAATATTTAACAAGCTAACTAAATAAGTCAAATTTACATGTGTTAATAATATACATACTCAAATTGAATAAACTCAAAAATAATAATACATGAAAAAAACCCAAAATAATAATTTATTTTCACTATATTCATCATCTTGCCTAATCAACCCCATCTAAGTTAGTGTTATCGTCATGTTCATTGTTTTGCAAATTTATTATTTTTTCATTAAAATTTTCTTTATCATCATCAACATTTACTATTTTTTTTAATAATAATTATTTTTGTAAATATTTCTTCTTGGTATTTCATCTTCTAGACTTATAACACATCTCATGAGGCATAATTTTTAATGTTTGGTGTGCCAAATGCAAAAAATTTAACATTCAGCAAACTTGATGCCAATGCTTTTATCTTAAGACATTGCCTCAATGCCTTTGCCAGCAATTGCAGGACGTAAAATAATTATTTTACGCTTCTAAGCTGAGCATGTGCATCTAAAAATTAGTTGTCATTCATTGTATAAAAATGCCTCCCGAATAAGCCACTACCCTCCTCTATGGTGATTGAAACTAATAAACACCAACGAACTCAAACCCACGATCTAAGTTATGTTGACCCAAGGGCCTTTCCGCTGAAACACCAACCTAGTTAGTGAATATTTGTTATTTCCATGCTTTTAACGTATACAAAGGAGAGAAGTAACCTCCTTGTAACGTCGAAAGCAACCTTGGAATCAGAGATAAATGTGATCAGGATTAAATAAACCGTTGAGATGAATAGAATGGCGGGATCTAATCACAAAAAAGGCTCCAAGAGTTTACATGTTTCGCATATAGCGCAACAAAAATTCTAAGAACCTATAAAATACGAGTCCAAATCTTTTGTGCCACTTTTTCTGCTCCACTTTATGCTCCATCAATAAAAACTTGCCACATGTTCACCTAACTAATTAAATACTACCATTATTGACTTATTAATATTACTATTATTAATTAATGGTAGTAATTAATTAATTAGGTGAACATGTGGTAAATTTTTATTGATGGAGTATAGGATGGAGCAGAAAAAGTGGGACATAAGATTTGGACTCATAAAATACAACAAATTTGGCCACAACGGTACACGTGGTAGACTCGTGAGCGGGCGCGACTTGGTGCATTTAAGGGTCTTAGGCAAAATTTGATTTGAAGTTTTATATATATATATATATATATATGACTTTTTGACAATTTTTTTTTAATATTACTTAAATTTAATATTATCTTGTTTAAGAAGCAAAATTACTAATTTAACCATGTATATAGAAAATCTATAAAAAAAAAAATATTAACTGTTATGAAAAATATTGTGAAATTCTTTGTGTATTACTCCTTTTTTTTTTTTTTTTTTTTTTTTTTTTTGTAAAAAGTGTTATATTCACAATATTTTCACAAAAAATCTTAAGTATTAAGTTGTTAATGATTCTAATTTGAACTTCTCATTGAAATTATTTTTTTGCCCACCAATAACAACCAATAACAACATGCCACTTAGGATTTGTTGTGAAAAGTGTTGTGGACGTAACATTTTTCTATCTTTTTTTTCTTGTTTTTCATTTGATAAAAATTATTTTATTTATTAGTTAATATTTGGGCTTAATTAATGCTATTACAATAAAGAAATTTTTTTTACTCCATTGGTTAAAATTTAGGGGTCTTTTATTACTTGGGGCCTTAGGCAACTGCCTCATTTGTTTCTATAGTAGAGTTAGCCCTAATTGTGAGTGGTAAGGAGAAAAAGTGGTGAGTCATGCAAAAGTGACTTACAACTAATTATAGTTTGTCACGTAAGATAATTGTGAAGTTTTATGTGATAGTAAAATTACTCGTAAGCTTATAAACAGTAGATTGGCTCAAAAAATGTAACTGTAGGGGTACCAAAATCTGACACGACCTATGGACCTGACATGAATAAACTGTTTATAAGTAGGTCATGAGATGAGGCTAAAATCATTTGGGTCATATTTGAGTTGACACGAGTAACCCGTTTAATAAACGGGCCGTGTTCATGTTCAACATGCCCATTTAACTTGTTTGGCTCATAAATTTATTAGCTTTTGTTATTATTGCTTAATTTATGATTGTAATTATATGTTTATTACTATATTTATGGTTGTAATTGTATTTTAATTTTAGATATACAGGAATTAGTAATAAGTTATTTAGGTCAAGTATGATGTATTAATTAAACAGGTTATTAAACAGGTCATTGATATTGACCTTTACATAAATTGTTAATTACATGGGTTAAACGTGTTGCGTCGGGTCGACCTATTTAATAAACAGGTTGTGTTAGTGTTGAGAATTCTTAATAAATTTATTAAACAAGCCGGGTTTGAGTTAACTTAACATGACACAAATCTGTCCCGAACATGAATTTCAAACCTACAAAATTGTTCCGTGCAAAAACATAACGAAGACTTATAGAAACTAGTAAGCATAATTTAAGGATTGTGGCCCACATTGACTCTGTAGCAGTCACTGCTTCATCTTTCTTATTTTCCAGGCCGCTGCCCGAAAGAAATGAGGCGTGTTGTCCTTTGAAAAAGCATGGAACCACCCTATTTCTATAATTGACCAGCACTAACTCTGTAATTGACTGATTCGTTAGAAGAAAACGTACGTTGTTAGCGTATGTACGAGGCTTGTCCTTCTTTGAAGGTGCAAGGAATCACGCTCTTTCTTTTATAGCGAAGAAGAATATGTGGTTCACATTTGGTCCTACTCCTTTTGAGTACCGATATCTTGACTAGACTTTCATTCCTGCTATATCATCCAAATGAGTTGTTTTTCTTATGTGGTTTGATGCTTCTACATAAGCAAAAGATTTTACAGTCTAATTTCCTTTTATTATTCCATCTAATTCCGGTCATCTTATTCGTGTCAATACTCATGCTGCGAAAATCTCAGACCCAAATGCTTCCTAATGCAAGAGCTCTGGTTTTGCTCCACACTCTTGTCTGCTCATTATTGCCAGGTACATTTAGCCTGAGTTCTGGTACCCTGAGTGATATCTCTTGCTTGAAATCAATTACAGATTCCTTAGAGGACCCTCTCAATAACATAAGATCTTCTTGGACCTTCAACAAAAAAGGTTCTTTCTGTGGGTATGTTGGGGTCACTTGTTGGAACTCATTTAGGGTACGAGGTTTAGATCTAGCTAACAAGGGGCTCAAGGGCGAGTTCCCTAGGGGCCTTGTGAACTGCAGCGAACTATTAATGTTAGACCTTTCAGGTTCAATCCCACAAGATATCAACCACATATTACCCTCTATAAAAATGCTCAATCTCTCAAACAATCACTTGTCCGGGGAAATCCCATTGAGCTTCGCTAATTGCTCTAGTCTAGAGTTCCTGAAACTTGACAACAATAGGCTTAAGGGTCGAATCCCTAAGCAACTCGGCCAGCTCAGCTTGCTAAGTATCTTTAATGTTACTAACAATTTGTTGTCAGGGCCAGTGCCAGACTTTGTCAGCAGGGATACAATCACGTCTGAGAGCTATGTAAATAATTGTGGACTTTGTGGAGGGCCTTTGGATTGCTGTAAAAATGATGGTGGATGTTCCTTTGAAGGTTCATTCAAAATTGGATTTAAACTTGGTTTTATACTGTTTTGCTCTCTTGTAAATGCAAATATTTTACTGTGCTATTGGGTGAGAATCGTGACCTCATATAAGAAGAATGAAACGATGCCCACAAAGACAACAGTGTTGAACTTGGAGGAGTGCAGGAAGAACAAGGGTAAACAAGTTGATCAAATTGCCGCATTGCCAACGAAGAGCCTTCATCAAGAAGAAATCATACCGGTACTTTTTCTCGCTCTTCTAAATATTTGAATAATCGTTCAAAAGTCTCGTAGTTGGATGACATAAGAAAGCTATCTTTTATTAAGAAAATTAGGATTTAATTAAAGGATAAATACTCTTCCACCCTAATAGGGTTATGTGTAACAAAACTACCCTTAATCAGTCAAAATTTTTGTAGTTTAGTAGGATAAGTACACCATCATTTAATAAAAAAATTAGGAATTAAATCCCAACGATCAAAAAAAAATAAAAAGAAAAGGTGCTGTCATTCTTTATTCAACTGACTTGTGTTGAGTAATAATTGAGTCAGAGATAAATCAATAACTCTTTGATTCTGTAGCTTAATAGAATTTTATTGTTCACTTTGTTTCCTAAAAGTCTAGAGTGATAATTTTTTCACAAGAATTTTACAATTGTTGTGGTGATGAGCTATAAATAGTAGAAAATAAAATAGATGTTAATGGTGGTTCCAGGAAAATCAATAACACAACTTAATTAATATGCAAGTCAACAATTGTGACAAGGAAAAATTTCCTTTATATTCTTTTTGCAATATAAATTTATATTGTAGACACATAAAAGCATGGTTTTTAAACTCGAATCGGACTAGACGGTCTGACCAGATTAACTAGAAATCGAACTAAAGTCCAATTTTTAAGCATGCAGAATCGTAATTGTTAGGTTGTAAAGATTTAAGATTAAATGTTTAGAATTTCAACTTGTATGTGTTGGCAAACCGAGAACCAAAACATGTCTAGGATAGGTGTTAGACTTTGCTCAAAATTGTACAAGTCAAAACTCAAGATTCTATAAGCTGCAAGAAGAAGAATTAATTTTCTGTGAAGGTCGATCAATCGAAGGGTGAGGCTTGATCGATCGGGAATCGCAAAAATATAATTTTTGCGGAATTTTTAAACAGACCCAAGCCCACAAAAACGTTTAGGGTTTTAGTCCAACACTCTTACGTATAAAAGGAAAATCCTAGCCACGTTTTGAAGACTTTTGGAAGACTTGTGAGTTACTCCTGTGAGATCCGAGAGGTTCTGTACCTTCTAACTTTATAAGCGTCAAACTGTAACAAGATCTACAATCAAGTGCTAGTGGAATCTAGTTACTACATAGATCAATAAGCCGTGATTTGAAACCTTTGAGTGAGATCTCAAAGTCACAAGCGTGGGTGCTTGTGTGCATGGGCGGAGCCATGTTGAAGGGTGGGGGGGCCATGGCCCCCCCAAAATTTTGAAAATTTTTAAAATATATATAATTATTTTAATGTTTTCAAAATTTAGTCTACAAAAATAAGAGTTGGCCCCCCCTAAGTATTTAACTGGTCTAATAGTTATAGAGACAACTTTTATTTTTCGCAATTCTATTTTTTATTGTAAAATGTGCTTTTATATCTGTTAAATATTTGAAAAAATTTGGCACCAAACATGTTTGAATTTATCTTTTTCAACATGTTATGTGGCAATTAACAAGTCATTGACTCATTAAAAAATTATTGTCACTAAAACTACATATGAAATGTTTCTTCATTTGTCACATAATGTGTCAAAGCAAAATAATTTTAAATATGTTTGGAGCCTAATTTGTTCCTCCAAGTTTTGGATCATTCTTGTTTTTGAAAATTACATTAGTTCAATTGAATAATTTTACTTACATTAGTATAAAATTTGATAATTTTTTATAGAAAATGAAACTCTTTAAGAATTTCACTATGAAAATTGTGAAAATGTATTTTATTAATTTTATGGAAGATAGCCATCAAACATAATTTTGATTGAAAATATTAAGCTCTTTTTTTGTTGGGTGTGTGTATTTATATAACTTATCAAATAAAAAAGTTTGTGTCTATAATAAAAAAAAGCATGTGTATTTATGTGTGTATATGGGGTTGTCTTGATAAATATATTATTGTTGCAACTTGGCCCCCCCAAACAAAAATTTCTGACTCTGCCCTTGCTTGTGTGCTACAAATCCAAGAGAGAAGGAGTCTGTAGATTTGAAGCTTATACGTGATTGTGTTAAGAAATTACTGCTAGAGGTAGTAATAAATTTAGGGTTAAATTTTTTACAAAAACTCTAATTCTTTATTAGTGAATTTGTTTTACTTTAAGAATAGTTAGGTCAAATCATCTCCAAATTTTTACCTTGAAATCGTTGGTTTCATTGGTTTTCCTAAATCATTATATTGTGATGTTAGAAAATCAATACAAATCGATTAGTGAACTCAATGTTTAAAAAATGGACCACATTAGCCGATTCAACTAGGAATCGGGCACTAGTCTGGTTCGGAAAAATCATTCAAAATAAGTAAAACAACGATATTGCTCGCAACATGTATGGAACTTGGGTCCAAGACTACAAATTGGATTAGTTATCAACTTACCAAAAATCTATTTTATCATAGCAAGGTTCTCAAAAATATAGCTTTTAGCAACTCAAAAAATTGTTTTATTTATTTTAACAACTCATTTTACAATACACCCAACATCAAATGTTATATTTTAACTTATAACACATTAAAATAATATAAAAAATCTAATAACACATTAAAATAGTATAACCAATTTCTACCCATGTACACCCATAAAAACATTCAACCACCATAAAAAGCTCACAAACAACCATAGCTACTCATCGCAAAAATATAATTTCTGCGGAATTTTTAAATGCACTAAGCCCACGAAAACGTTTAGGGTTTCAATCCAACACTTTTACGTATAAAACGAAAACCCTAGACACGTTTTGAAGACTTTTGGGAGACTTGTGAATTACTCTTGTGAGATTTGAGAAGTTCTGTACCTTTTAACTTTATAAGCGTCTACTAGAACATGATCTAGAATCAAGTGCTAGTGGAATCTAGTTACTACATAGATCAACAAGCCGTGATCTCAAACCTTTAAGTGAGATTTCAAAGTCATAAGCGTGGGTGCTTATGTGCTACAAATCCAAGAGAGAATAAGTCCATAGATTCAGAGCTTATAAATGGTCGTGTTAGTAAGTTACTACTAGAGGTAGTAATATATTTAAGGTTAAATTTTTTACAAAAACTCTAATTCTTTATAAGTGAATTTGTTTTACCTTGAAAATAGTTAGGTCAAATTATCCCCAAGTTTTTACCTTGAAACTGTTGGTTTTATTAGTTTTCCTAGGTCATCATATTGTGATGTTATTTATTTTCCGCTGCATTGCATGATATGATTTACTGTTGTTTAACCTAGATTTGAATAATTAATCTAAATAACTACTTGACTAATACATTAGGTTAAACAATCTGTTTTAATGGGTCTAAACAAACAAATGGTAATATTTAGAAAATGAATACAAATCGATTAGTGAACTCAATGTTTAAAAAATGGACCACATTAGCTGATTCAACTAGGAACTAGGCACTAGTCTAGACCGGAAAAATCATTCAAAATAAGTAAAACAACGATATTGCTCGCAGCAGGTATGAAACTTGGGTCCAAGACTACAAATTGGATCAGTTGTCAATTTACCAAAAATCTATTTTATCATAGCAAGGTTCTCAAAAAATATAGTTTTTAGCAACTCAAAAAATTGTTTTATTTATTTTAACAACTCACTTTACAATACACCCAACATCAAAGATTATATTTTAACTTATAACATATTAAAATAATATAAAAACTCTAATAACACATTAAAATAGTATAGCCAATTTCTACCCATGTACACCCATAAAAACATTCAACCACCACAAAAAGCTCACAAACAACCATAGCTACTCCTTCTCAAAAAAAAAAAAAAAAAAAAAACATAGCTACTGCCAAACACTCAAACCCACAACCATATCCAAACACCCATTTAACAAAACACCCAAAAAACAAGAAATTCTCAGGCTTCAAGTCCCTATGAATCACCCTATGCCTATGGAAATGTTGCACAACTGAGTTCCACAAGCGACCCACAACAACCACCAACAAGAGACCCACGACAAAACCGCTGCACAAACCCAGCCGCACTGAAAACCCACCACACAATCGCGGTGACAAGCAACCCAAAACAAAACCATCGCACAAACCTAGCCACTCTGAAAACCCATAAGACAACTACAGTGACAGGCGACCCACGACAATGATCAAACTAGCCACACCGATCGACCCAGCCAACCACAGCTCCCAACGATCCACTGCACCGATTGACCCAGCCACACCCAAACCCACCACATGAGCTACCTATTGCACCGATCGACCTAGTCACAGCACCCAAACATGAAGAAAATCACCGCACAAGCCTGGGCAAAGGGGAGAGAGGGCTGGGTTGGGCAGAGAGAGGTTGGAGGGAGAAAGGGTAGGAGTTGTGGTGGGTTGTCTACGTGTGAGAGTGAGATAGTGGAAACAAGGCACGCGTGTGTGGTAATAAAAAAATTGGTTTTTGGCTTATTGCTTTAACATCCAGCGAAAGTGAGCTGCCAGAGATAGCAGGTCACTGTAGTTGACACTAAACTTTCAACTTTAGTGTCTTGGTTGCTAAATGTCTATTTCATTTTATAAACTTTGCTGTGAATGCTCTAACCACCATGCTATGGCTGTTGTTGATCCTCCTTGTGGTAATATAATATATAACAAGTAAACTTATAAGTATCCCATACGAATAATGAAAAAAAAAACTTTCATTATTGTTTATTTATATTATACCTAATATTGACAATCTTTTCTTATATCAACCATCTCAAAAGGGGGAATGTATTAAAAGAATCATAATTAAAATTCTTTCAAATATATTCATAGTCTTATACTTAAAAAAAAATTAATTATCTTTTAATGTTTCTTATGCATTATTATTTTTATAAACTTTCTTATATAAGTTGTAAAAATTAAAAACATCATTGACAATGCATATATATATATATATATATTTCATTATTTATATTTTAGTTAATTATTAATTAATTATGACGTAATCACGGTTTAATCTCAGTTTGATTTCAAAAAAATTGAACCTCTCCTTTTTATGTTTCTTTGAACGGTTCAGATTTTAAAACTATAATAAAAAGTGGCAAATATTGTACATATTTGCAAAAAATAGTTAAAAAAAAAAAATCAATGATCAATGCATGTTTTGACTTCTATATTCTATTGTAATTTCTGATTAATCGTAATTCAAAATGGAAAATTATTTAATCTCCAGTTTCCCGAGTTGGAGAGACTGGTTAGTATAATGAATATTACAAAACTTAGTGAGGCAATTGGCAATTTCAGCATAGGCAATGTCATTGGGTTTGGAAAGATCGGAATGATGTACAAGGGAGTGCTTTCAAATGGTCGGCCTTTTGCGATCAAGAGGTTACTTAATTCTCAATCTTTTGAGAAACAATTTATTTCTGAACTATTGGCTCTAGGTAGATTGAGACACGATAACATAGTTCCTCTATTAGGATACCGTATAGAAGGCAAGGATAAGCTTTTGGTGTACAAATATATATCAAATGGTAACCTTTATGATTGGCTACATGCAACGAAAGGCAAGCATAAGATCTTGGAATGGCCTTCGAGGATTAAAATTGCTATGGGGATAGTAAGAGGCCTAGTATGTCTTCACCATAAATGCAATTTCCGAGTGGTCCATCTTAACTTGTGTTCAAACTCTATCTTACTTGATCAGAATTTTGAGCCCAAGATATCGAATTTCGATGAGTCAATAATATCAAATTTTGGTGGGGAAATATTCAAGAACCCAAGAGGCAATAACATTTTTATAGGCAGTGATGTTTGGGAGTTGGGGTATGTAAAAAAGGATATCTACGACTTTGGAATTTTGCTTCTTGAGCTAATTATAGGGAAGGAATCCATTGAAATTAATAATTATGCCAACAATTCAAATGAGAATTTGGTTGATTGGATTGCTCATCTTTTGAACTCTTCTGATCTCTACAATGTGATTGATGAATCTTTGATTGGTAGAGGATTCGAAGATGAAATCTTTGAGTTACTTAGAATTGCATATACTTGTCTTCAGCTCTTTCCTAATAAAAGGCCAACCATGCTTGAACTATACAATACAATACGTATTTTTGGGGAAAGATATTGCCTCACAAATGACTTAGAGATATTGAGGCAATCTGAAATTGCCACTGCAAGTACCCTTTGTGAAATTGTAGAGGCCGAAATTACATAGGCCAATTATAGCATGGCATCCAAACTCCAAAGTGTAATATTTACGTAGAGAAAATACGTAATGGATTTGGGTTTATATTTGTTTTCTATGGTCATCTACTGCAGTTTGTTTGTTTGGTTTTTTTTTTTTTTTGGGTGCTTCGTGACCTTGAAAAGATGGGGGAAATAAAGTTATATTGGATCTCTATATTATAGCTAAGACATTAGTTATGTTGGGAGAGTACAATAATAATGTACTTTCTCTTTTTATATAAAAAAATAAAAAATAAAAAGTGAGTTTCATCTTATGAGGGAGGAATACGCTATTATATTGATGCACGTTTAATTGATATAAGTAAAAGTGAGTTAGTGAAATTGCTAAATATTTCTTTTGTTGATGCCAACCAATGTGCTGATCCACCCGCTAAGCTCGGTGCCTCTCAATATATTAACTATGTTTCTTTTGCTAACCCACCATGGTAGGGAACTTGCTGGCCTTTAATAATGCTGAGCTCTTTTCTAACAGTTTGATTATTATCTAATATATCATAATAATGACTTTGTTATTACCAAAAAAGGAAAAAAAAGAAAGAGAATTTGCTACGACATTGCAAGAAAAGCATTACCTTAGTTGTAAGATTAAAAAATCTGGAAACTAGTTATTTTTAATTTGCGAGTGGTCTTCACAAAAGAAACATCCGTTGCATTTCTACAAGCATCTCCAACAAACTCTCTAAATCCAAAATTTAGAGAGTAAACCCACAAAATGATGCTCCAATAATCTCTCTAAATTACTGTTCGTTAGCAAAAAGATTTTTTGCTAATGAACAATCACTCCCTTGGTCCGATGACCTACTATTCATGAGCAAAACAATTAACTATAATAAAAAATTCAAACCACTAAATAAAATATAAATATTTTTTGCTAATGTACAGTCACTCTCTTGGTCCGATGACCTACTATTCATGAGCAAAATAATTAACTATAATAAAAAATTCAAACCACTAAATAAAATATTCAATTTTACTCAAGTGCAAACATCTCAACCATTCCAAAATTCTCTCTCTCTCTCTCTCTCTCTCTCTCTCTCTCTCTCAAAATACAAACTCAAATTTCAGTCTTAAAACTAATCAAATCAGAACCAAAAAAAAAAAAAAAAAAAAAGCAACAACAACAACAAAGCAAATCTGACCTATCTAAGCTGTGGTGGTGAGGAGGATGAGCGGTGGTGGAGTGGATAAGGCAGCATGTGTGAACACTGATTTAAGGCTAACTCTCTCTTGCCAACGGTCTCTGAGAGAGAGAGAGAGAGAGAGAGAGAGAGAGAGAGAGAGAGAGAGAGAGAGAGAGAGAGAGAGAGAGAGAGTATGTTTGGAGGTAGAAACAAAAAATGAAAATGAAGATAGAGATAAGAAGCATAAGTGTATGGAGGAGAAAAAAAGAGAAAAAAAAAAGAAAAAGAAAAGAAAGAAAAGTATGGATGAAAAAAAAGAATAGAGATAAGGGAAAAATAAAATAAAGAATAAGTAATTAAAATTGAGAAATGCTACCACAATATTTTTACAATACTTTCACAATAAATCTTAAGTGATAGGTTATTATTAGCTAATACTGGTAGAAAAAAAATTAGAAAGAGAAAAAAATAATTTTAATAGTATGTTCAAATTAAAATCAGTATCAACTTATCACAAATGACATTTTATGAAAGTATTGTAAAAATATTATGAATGTAGCTTTTAGGAATGAATGAAGGGAAATTGAAAGGAGACTAAAGAGATATTAAAGAAAAAATTAAGAAAAAAAATATTTAAATGGAATAAAGAAATGATAGAAAGTCCATTTAAAGTATATTTAAAAAAGTAAACAAAAAGTAAAATGTAATGTTCATTCTTTAAATAGTACAAAAATTTAAAAAGCCTGCTCGAGATGCTCTAAGTTTCTAAAAATAAAGAAATAAAAGTTAAAAACTTTACGGCCATTTTTTATAATAATAAATAAATAAAAGTTAACAACTTTATGAGTTGGGCTCGAATATATTTTGTTAAATATGTGTTGGGCTCCACGCAATGCCGAGGAATTTGAGTCCATACTGATCTTTTTGTTAGACTCGGGCTTCATTTCTTTGTAACTATAAAAATATATAGGTATTTATTTATCTGTTTTTGTTTGGGCTGATGTCAAATCTATACACAAAGACTAACCAGTGATTTTGGCCCATTAGCATTTATTTTTAAAATATTTAGGCCAAACACTCGTTTGGGAAATATATAGCAATATACCACTTTTTAGGTACTCGAGCTTGCCAAGCTCGAGTACCATGTTTTTTAATCCACTATCGCCCCATATTCAAGGAACCCTATAGTGGCGTTTTTATGCCCTATAGTGACGTTTTCGGGCCAAAAACGCCACTATAGGGCCCCTTGAACCTGTTATGGGGACTTATAAAAAATTTTGCAGGAAAACGCCGCTATAGGGCCCGAAAACGTCACTATAGGGCTTAAAAACGCCACTATAGGGCTTAAAAACGCCACTATAGGGCTCCTTGAATATGGGGCGATAGTGGATTAAAAAAACATGGTACTCGAGCTTGCCAAGCTCGAGTACCTAAAAAGTGGTATATTGCTATATATTTCCCAAACAAGAGCCGGCCTAAATATTTTAAAAATAAATGCTAATGGGCCAAAATCGCCAAACTAACCATCTAATAAGTAGCACAAAAAATGCTCCAACAGTTAACACAAAAATAGAGGCTTCGCCCTATCAAAAAAAAAAAAAAAAAGTAGCCATTCAAAGATTGCATCTCACATTCACAAAGAAAAATAAAGATTATGACCCGCATTAACTCGTAATTGACCCATGACTCTGAACAAGGCTAGAACCCAAACAGAAATAAAAAGTTCAGTCTTTTCAAACTTTGCTCCATCAAAGTCCCTTCTAAGTTCTCTTTGCATGGATTCATCTTCAACCTCTCTCTATCTCTGTACATTTACTTAACCGCTACTGATTTTTTCATTTCCAGCACAAGTCATGGCTAGGGTGGCAATTTTTATCCAAAACCCATGAACCCACCCATATTCACTTAATTTAAGTGAGTCTTGACCCAACCCAATTAAACATTTGGGTTAAATGGGTAAAGACCCATTTGGGTGTTTAATTAAATGAGTTTTAATGGGTAAACCATTGGATATCCAATGGTACCCATCTTTCTAAAAAAATATTTTAAAAAATTATTCTGAAATTTCTAATCCCTCTCACCCTCTCTCATATCGAGGCCTCCATGACTGAAATTTGCTTATGCTCACCATTGACCAGTTCTCTTCAACCGATTTCGTCTCTTGTGCCAGCAATTGATATACAAAATTCGATGTAGGTAACAGTTTTTTTTTTTTTTTTAATTCAATTTTATATAATTTGAATTTCAGGTTTGTGTGTGTCTGTGTTCTGTTTGGTTGCTTAGAAAAATTGAAGGAAAAGAGAGAAATAAGAGCTAATTTTTTAGTTTGAATTGAAGGTGAAATTTCGGTTTTCCTGAAAATTTAGTTGATTTTCTTTTCCTGATTTATTGGGTTCTTCTTTTTATTGATGGATACTGAACTAGTTGCTCCTAAATTGGTTTTCTGTTCAATGGATTACAGATTATCATTTTTTCCTTTTGTTTTTGATTTGGTGAGTTGGGTTTTAGTTGGTCTTGATTTTAATTCATGAGATTTAATTTGTTATTTGTTTAAAATTGTTTTATTTGGTATTTTGGTTTAAATGGATTAGGTGGGAAATGGATATTTAATTTTTATTTAGCTGGGTAGAAAACGGTTAAATGGATAGTTAATACCCAATTCATTTATGCCCCAACCCAAAACTACTCAACACACCCAATTGCCACCACCTAGTCACAACTAATCAATCCTACTAATTCGATTCTCTCCACAGCCACGTTCCTAAACCCATCATTACCTCTCATACCCAAACCCATGCTCACATCCATACCCATACAAATCCCAGACCCAACTCCAATTTTCTTTTATAACCTGATCAGATTGCTTCTCACTTCCTTCTTAATCATCTCCTGCTTCACCGCAATTAACTCCACACTCAACGGCACCAATCCTATACTCCGACCTTCTCTCCCATTCCCGTTTTCCTTCTCCGGCCTCAAATTTAAAGTATTCGTGACTTATGAAATCATGTTCGATACCTAGCACAATTCCATACCTAGTAAAGATAGTGTCAACAATGTTAGAGGTTCATTCATTGTTGACGATGTCATTTCAATCAGAGGCACAAAATCCTATTGTCCTTGAGGGAGAACAAGGAAGTTAGAGATTTTAGAATTTTTCCAAACTTGATCTCATGTGTGAACATGCTAATTTTATTATTATTTTTTTTAATCTGATCTGGTGGTACTGTTGGTTGTTGATGTGGCATGCAAAATAATTGTTTGTGGAGGGAAAATAGAAATATTTAGAGAAAATGAGATAGAATTTTGGTTGTTTCTAATGAAACAATTGATACGTAATAAAAACAAAAGATAACAAAGAGATAAAGTTTGGATTTGACAGAGGAAACCTTGACCTCTATGGACTTTGGATTTGATTGAGGAAATTTTGACTTTTGGAAACTAATTAGGATCCAATTTGATTAAACTTCTTAGATATCTTTATTCAATAAAACTTGGCTAGTTTTATACCAGTTGTTACAACTTAACAATCGAAAAATAAGTACTCCACAACTTTTACAATCTAAAAACAAGGAATTGCCCACAATGTGAGCTACGATGACTCAACTACCCAACCTATTAGGAATCTAACAACTGAAAACAAACTCCTACGTTACAATAAATAAAAGATAATAACAACAATACCAAATAATAACATTAATAAAACAATAGTAAATAACCTAAATTACTAATGAAACCTACTATTTCTCACATCACTTAATTGTTGGCTCCTATTATTTCTCATCATCCTAACTTTTCTAGTGTTACCAGTATGGACACTAACTACACAAACACACATTCCCTTTATAGAAAACCACACTCCTACAATTAGTCTAATGGATCCATAATTCCAAATAGTATCATTGTAACTATAATAATATATAGGTATTTATTTATCTGTTTTTATTTGGGCTGATGTCAAATCTATACAAGACTAACCATTCAATAATTAAGTAACACAAAAAATGTTCCAACAGTTTACACAAAAATAGAGGCTTCGCCCAAGAAACATGACTGCTCTATCTGTGGAAAAAGATAACAAATCTAGATGTAGAAACAAGTAGCCATTGAAAGATTGCGGCTCACATTCATCAAAGAAAAATAATGATTATGACCCGCATTAACTCTGTAATTGACTATTCGTTAGAAGAAAACGTTGTTAGCGTAAGTAAGAGGCTTGTCCTTCTTGGAAGATGCAAGGAAACTGTTGAGGCATTGGAGTAGGCACAATTTGTTGAAATATTGTTTTATTTCTTTGGTGGTGGATGTTGTGCTTTCTTTTATTTTTAACGGATTTTTTATTGCACTTCCAAGTTTTAGGCTGAGGGTTTGATGGGCGAAATCTTTCAAGTTCTTCAGAATTGCATGTACTTGTCTTAACCTCTCTATTGGTCAAATACCAACAATGCTTGAATTATACAATGCAATCAGTATTTTGGGGAAGAGATATGGCGACACAAATTAATTACATTGAGACACTGAGGAAATCTGAAATTGCTACTGCAAGTAACTCAAGTTAAAGTCTCTGGTGGTTAAATAAGAGATCTGAAGTTCAATCCTCGCTTAATCCAAAAATTAATTGGTGTCTTGGTCTAATAATAAAAAACTATTATCAAGGGCAAACACCATAGGTTAAAACTCTAAAAAAAAATAAAAAAAAAAAAAGTACCTCAAATAACATTGTTGAGGTTGAAATTATTGCATCGAGAAATAGATTTAACATATTTACTGCGGTCTGGACGTTGTTAATTTGGGCTACCATTGCTTGCTGTAATCTTTTTTTTTTTTTTTTTTTTTTTTGGTAAAAAATGAAATAACAAAGTTGTATTGAATCTCTATATACTGGCAAATAGAAGATCATACTTTTTCTAATGTATATCTGTAGTCTTGGTTATTGGCAATTTAACATTAATGCGTTTAGAATAATTTTTCAAATTTCCAAAATAGAATTTTTTTTTTTTTCCTTTGTTGAAATAGATACATATATCTTTATATTCTGTTGATGGACTACCTATATAGCTGCTATTTGTAAGAGTATGACCAACATCTTATGAAGAGTTACCTCTCAATTTGTACTTGTTCGTTTGCATGGGACACTGTTAAACCATTGACCATATGTTTTGAAAAATTACATTATTCTGGTCTAGCAAGACATAATAACCTTGCTATAGTTGATCATTGCTGCGGACAAGGAAACAATTCCAAAAATTCAAATTGTTAAATAATCACACCAAGCTTTCTACCATGTTGAGGATGCATATTTAATTAAGAAGCATGGGGGAATCTGGGCAAATGCCCTTTTCACGCAAATTATATAGCCTTCTACCTCCTTTCCTAAACTAATTAGGAAAATGCCCTAACTCCATTTTCAAAATCGAGTTTCAATGTAAAACTTGATTTGTAGAAAATCGAGTATGGGGTGATCAAACTTAAAAAAAAAAAAAAAAAAAAAAAAGAAAAAAAGCATGGAACTCTTCATAAAAAACGCCACTATAGACCTTCATGAAACTTAGCTATAGGTAAAACTTAAGGGGAAAAAAAAAATTGCATGGAAGTCGAGTTCCATAAAAAATACCACTATAGGTATTTAAAATGCCACTATGGGGCTCCCTAATGGAGTGATCAAACTTAAGAAAAAAACTTACATGATAAAACGTCACTATAGGGCTTTAAAATGCCTCTATAGGGCTCCCTATGGAGTGATCGGACTTAAGAAAAAAAAAACTTGAATGTTAAAACGCCACCATAGGGTTTTAAAACGCCACTATAAGGCTTCAAAACACCACTATAGGGCTCCCTATGGAGTGATCAAACTTAAGGAAAAAAATTTGCATGTTTTAAAACGCCACTATAGGGCTTTAAAAAATTGCATGGAACTCAAGTTCATGGAGCTTGAGTTCTAGCATTTTTTTTAAAAATAAATTTTCAGTTTGTTATAACTCGATTGTCCAAAAATTGAGTTTAAAGTTGAAACTCGATTTTTAGAAAATCGAGTTACAAAAGAGGGGCATTTTCCTAATTAGTTTGGGAAAGGGGGCAAAAGGCTATATAATTTGCGCGAAAAGGGCATTGGCCCATTTTGCCCAAGAAGCATGCTGCTATAGTAGTTAATGAAAACTAATTTTCTTGGCTGACTTTGTCTGGTTAATCTCAACTTAATTGATCAATGGATTATGTGAGGGATTTCACAATATAATACCGATGGGCTTGGTCTGCGATCGAATGTTATAAAAGATTTGTGCCCTCTCATCCTTCACCAATTGGTCGTTGGATGGATCGGTAAGGCACACGGTCCGACAAATTTAATTAGCAAATACGATTTTGGGATCATTAAAACCGGATGACTTTACAATTTTTTCAAGATATATATTTTTTTCTTTTTCTTTTTCTTTGTTAGAGTTTTTTATAGCATCATTACCATTATTGTAAGGTCAGTCCTAAACTTTATAAATAAAGGAAAAGGGTCATTTGGATCTATTTTGTGATTTAGATCAAAGCATAGTTGGCAGTCATGCTCTTAAATTCCTCATTTGATACCTAATGTAATTTATTATTTTAATAGTATTGAATGTCAAAATTGGCCGAGATTTCTATTTCATGCATTTCTCATTCCTTGCACTTTCAATTGGTAAAGTTTTTAATAGTTGAATAAGAGATTTGAGTTTAATCCCCACCTACACCAAAAACTGATTGGTATCTTGGTCTGATGATCAAGAGCTATTATCGATAGGTTAAAACTCTCTAAAAAAAAAAAAAAATCCCAATGATTTTACTTGCAAATGTTAATTGGGTAAATATTGGAAAAAGGATTTGAATGTTCAACCTAGCTTTGATTGACAATCATTTAGCTAGGTAATAGACAAATACAAAAATAAACTGTCGAGAAATGCTAAATATCTCGTATTTCAATTAAAATTCATAAATTATATGGACTAAAACATTATTTGTTATTCCTCTCTATTGTTGAGATAATTTCTTCAATAACCAAGTCTTCATTATGATTTTATAAATATCTGATTAATTTAAGTAATCGATACAAACAACTAATGACCGGTGGGTTCCAGTTAGCTCAACTGGTAAAATTTTTTATAGTTGAATAAGAGATCTGAGATTAAATCCTCGCCTACACCAAAAACCAATTAGTGTCTTGGCTTGATGATAAAAAGCTATCGTCAGGAGCGAACGCCATAGGTTAAAACTCTCACTCAAAAAGAAAAAAAAAAAAAAAAAAGAAAGGAAAAAAACCTAGGTTCATCATCTCCTTAACATCAATGTTGTTATTAAATTATCTATATTACCTTCCACTCACCAAACCTTACATTTATGTCAAACTGGAGTACTAATTAATTGTTATGTTTAATGGAATAAATACATTATTATCATGAATTAATTACTTTTGTAAAGTAATTTTTAATATATCATGCATTATTGTTTAATGTTCTGTGCCACATTGTTAATTATATTCTCTTTAGGAAAAATCATTAAATTCTCATTAATTAGTGAATTAGGTAAAAAATTTATCAACTAAGTTTCAAGAATTTAGAATTATACTTTAACTTTTGCTCAAAGTTAAGTAAATCTAAATTAGTTAATTTTTTTATTTTTTTTATGAAAGTTAAAATTATACTCTATTTCAAAGAATTTCAGGAATTTCAAAATAAAATTTAAAATTAGTTTTAATTAGTTTGATCATCTGTCATTAATTTGTATGTAAATGTAATAAAATTTACATGATATATATCATCATTATACCAAGTAGCTCAATATATATTTGCATTTTGATAACTTAGGGTATATAATTCGCACTATAATTATTTGGTAGTTTAGTTATATCTTATAGTAACAAATAGCCAAACGTTTGACTTTTCGTTGACCACTCCTCATTCTGCCATGTGGTTACATAAATTGCTAACACGTTCACTTTAAAACACTAAACAATTGTATCTTTTTGGTGGTTTACTTATTTAGTTTCAGTGGGTAACTACTTATTATTGTTTATATACGTTGTTTACTTTTTGTTTTCTTCTTTCTGTTTTTCCGTTTTCTATTTTTTTCCTTCTACAAGAACAAACCCAACGAAGGTTATGGACAAAAAACATAGTACCCTTGACGCTACTGCTATTGGTAATTCTTTTCTTCACAATCATGCTATTGTTTTTTGTTTTTAATTTTTAATTTTTATAATAACAAACATTTATAACTAAGGCATTGAAATATTTTGTGCACACCATTTGTTTGAGAAAATGCCTTGCTTACTCTTGCATTAGTTTGTAGCCACTCTATGGTTTGTGCATCTTGGTTTTAATTGCTACTGGTTATTGACTACTTTTTGTTATGTATCAATCATAAGTTATGATGATATGAAAAAAATTTTGTTTGTACTCAACGACAGGAAAAAAATATGTTTGTCCAAGTCATTTCTGTCTATATTAAACAATGAAGACACTCTTAGATGTTAGTTACGCTAAATAGCCAATGTACTTAATTAGTAGATTTGATTTCAATTGCCAGATTTTCAATTGATATAGAAATAATGGAAGGATGGTTTGTTGTTCTTTTCAAAAATGTTTTATAATAAAAGCCTTATGGTCATTTGTCAACGTTACTTTCAACTTTCAAGCATTCAAATTTAGATAGGTGCTTGGTAGAACTTTGTTTCTAAGGTATTTAATTCATTGCATTGAACAATCTTTTTTCTTCTTTTCTTTTTCAAATAATGCAGTAGCCTTGTATTCATACTCGATATTTTCAATGCTTCAAAAGTTTTTCCCAGGCTGAATGAGTTGTCTACTCTATTATCGTTACAACTAAGACATTATATAGCACTTACATCCATTCAAATGCCTACGTAAAGCTTTACATGAATCATTCCTCTTTTTCCTTGCTTTAGCCTCTTTTTCTATTTGCTAAGATAGAGTAAATTTGTGGTTTGGTAATAGTACTTGCAAGATACAATGAGAATTACTATAGTTCACAATGAGAATACATAGCTGACCTTACAAAATAGGTGACGAAGGAATAGTTGGTGTTATGTGTATATTTAAATTCAAAATGGTGTTTGCCATAAAGGAGTGTATACTTTACTACTAATACATGTATTGCACTATTTGTTTGATATTATGATTCAAAGTGCAAATCACAAACCCCATATAGCTATAGGTATTATGACAATGTACAACAATGAAGATGACAATGGGAGAGATATTTTCCAAAGATTATATTGAAATTTTATTGTTTAATAGATTGTGCTGATTTTTTTTTTTGACCCAATTCTTTTTATGTAAATAATTATATTAGAGGGTACTTCTATTAGAGGGTACTTGTGTCTGTTTTGTATTCTATATTTGATTGAGTTGTAGTTTAGATGAGTCTTTGGGTTTGGAACAGCATATGGAGTTCATATATAACCCATTTTGGTCCTTAATTGTATTGTGGAAAAATTTATTGTAGAGAGATAAATTCAGTCAAAATAATTATGCTTTGCTAGTACAATTCTTATCATTCTTTTCAATTAGAATATGAAATTGAAACTTTGAAATTTTTTTGCCTATTTGTTGTTGGTGCTTCTAACTACTAGAAAATTTCATTTATTATTGTTTTTGTTATCAACCTGTTCTATTACCAAGCTTACAAAAAAACACTTTAAAGCTATTTTGTATTCTATACTTTAATGTTTCATCTTTATACAAAATAGTTTTCCGTGCATCGCATGGGTTAGTGACGAGTTTATATTAAAGGGAATAGTAATTTCTTATAAATATCTTTTTCTGTAAAATGAGGAATAATTATTCCTCTCTAATAGCCAATAGGGTTATAATAGTTATTCCTTAGTAGGTGTAATAATTTCTAAAATTTAATATATTTCCAAATAAACAAACTTTTCATATGTATATAACAATGATGAAAATAAAAATCATCAAAAAATAACTAATCTCACTCCCAAATTTTATTAATATTATTTCTTATCAAATATAATTGTATGAGAAACTTTTTACGTAAAATGCATCTTAAGTTTTATTCTAATGTTACAAATACACAATCAAATTTATGAATAAGTTTAGTTTTTTCATTACAACACATTCTATTCCTAGTAATAAAGATTATTATTCTTATCATAATCCTCGGACAGTGTACCAAAAGTGCCCTAAAAGTGCCATATATATATATATATATATATATATAGTGTTGAGTTCAAGTAGCAAGTAGCACCTAGTGTAACGCTAAGCAACGTTCCACCACCCAATAACTTGTTATAAATTCATATTTTGAAAATCCATAATTGAATTATATGCTTTATATGTTCTAAACATTCATATCAATTTTTATATCAATTGAATGTTATTGACCATCCGATTTATAAACTCATCTTTTATGCATTATTTTTGTAAAGTTGTAATTTACAACTATTTTAAATTGGCTTTAGTTCCGTGCAAATTTGATTGTAATTTCTTCAATCACATTTCCCTGTATGTATATGGATTTTTAATTGTAAGGGATGAGTGTGAGAGAGTGTGAAGACTCAAGCTTAAAAGGATGAACAAGTGGATGTCGCGAGTGTCTCGCGAGAAGCCTACTCGCGAAAGAGCCACATGTAGAGTCATTAGGAATGCTATAAGCATATGGATAATAATTTTTGTATTGAGATTTAGTTAGTTAGTTAGTTACAATTCCAAGCATGTTAATCACATTTAGCACATGTTGGAATTATTAATGCACATAGGGAATAATAGAACCAATAGGATGAGGCCATGTGGACCAATGAGATTAGAGCTAGTCTCCTATAAATACATGATTGTAATCCAATATGAGGGAGCAATGAAGAATAAACCAATTTGTTAGTGCATTTCTCTCTCTTAATCTCTCTCTTTCTCTATGGAGGGTGACTACCTCGAGTTAAGTCAATTTCCCTACAATCCCCATCCATTCCCCTATAATTCCCATCAATCTCCATTAGGAACCACCGGGTTCCTAACAAGAGCACATGATTGGAAGGTGAAGAGTCATGCTAGCCTAGTGGTTTTCGCAAGTGTCTCGCGGGTAAGACCAACCCGTGCAGTACTCACAAAACATTTTGTTTGGCAAAAAGTTGTGTTTTGCTTTACTAAGTCTTTATCCACACTATATATGCCCTCATTACCCACAAATAGTAAGGAATGCTTTTTAGAGAGAAAACCATAGAAAATACATTTAAGAGTTAGATATTGTTATACCCACAATTATCTACACATTTCCTTGTGGTTTTCCTCAACTCCTACCTCTCTATCTCTATATCCTTGAGAAGTTGATAGCCTAAATACTTACCACACTCATTCTGAGTGTCAAGTGAGATTTTGGTACTGTTGGGAAGCATTGGTAGGAACCACTTATTGGTAGATGCAATCAAGCTGAATTGCGGGATCCGGAAAGCTAGAGAAGACAAGGTTTCAAGAACCTGTTGATAACAAGAGCTTGGAGGGCTCAAGTACATGGGTAGACTAGGCTTGGAGGGTCTTTTGTTATTCATGTACTCCAACTTTATTCTCTAGTGGATGGATTTTGACTTGGAGGGTTGCAGAGATGTTTTTCGTTGAATTCTTCGGTTTCCTCTTTGATAACAAGTCTCGGTGTTATCTTGTGTTTGCATCTCTCTTCCCTACTCTTAAGCTTTCCTTTTATTGTTGATTAATGTATGAATATGGCTTAGGGTAGTGATAACGGTTGTTTGCACTTCTTTACTCTTGTTCCGCACTTATTATAAGTTAGAGTAAAAGCTATCTAGCCGTTATTTTAATTTGGGGGTCTAAACAAGCTCTTGTGTATTTACACAAATTTGACCTTTCAATTGGTATCAAAGCAGGTACACTTATTGGATTTCATTATCCTAGTGTGATCCTAGACCCCTTGTCTTGGCCAACATGAAGTGTAATTCATGTGTTTGTGATAATGACTCTATGATCATCTTTGGAGATTGTCCTAGCAATGAGCTTCTAGAGTTATTCAAGTCTAAGAAACATGCTAGAATTTTTGTTCATATGCTTAAATGTTTAGAGCATAGAAATCATGAGCTTCGTAATAGCTTGTGTGAGTCTAATTCCCTAATTACAAAATATAAGAGAAGGAATAGACATTCGTGTGATAAAATTGATGGTTTGAAAAGAAAGATTCACTCAACCATGAATAGTGTAAAGGAAGATGAGACTTGCTTTGATGGTCAAGAATGTTTGTCTCATGCTTATCTTTTTGTTCATACTTTTGCATTGAAAGTGTTTAATTCATGTTTGTGGTATCTTGATAGTGGTTGTTCAAGGCATTTGACCGAATATAAATCACTCTTTAAAAGTCTTAAGGAGAAGGAGGATGGTTATGTGACTTTTGTAGATGGTAGCCATTCACAAGTCCTTAGAAAGGGAACTATTGATATTCTGGGACTTCCTTTGTTGATTAATGTACTTTATATCAAAGGGTTGAAAGCAAACTAGCTGAGTATCACCCAAATATGTGACGAAGACTTTCTAGTTCAATTTGCAAAGAAAGGATGTCTAATTCTCAGTGAGGAAGGTGTGCAAGTCTTGAAGGGACTTAGGAACACTGACAATTGCCATGGCATAGTTCCCAAGCCAAATGTATCATGTCAGAGTGCATGAGTAAATCTGTTGGAGTTATGGCACCAACGCTTTGGACATGCAAAGTACAAGTAAGTGGCAAAAGTTTCAAAACTTGAAGCCCTGATTGGATTGCCGAAATTTGGAAAGATCGAGAAAAATGTTTGTGGTCCATGTTAATTGGGAAAACAAACCAAAGCATCCCATCCCAAAGTAAATGTTGTTGCTACATCTCATCCATTGGAGTTGCTCTATGTGGATCTAATGGGTCCAATGAGAACAATCATGGGTGAGAAAAGATACATCATGGTTATGGTTGATGATTTCTTAAGGTACTCTTGGGTGGAGGCATGCAACAAGATGGAAAGATTATGCAAAAAGCTCCAAAATGAAAAGGGAGTTCCCCTAGTCAAAATCGGGAGTGATCATGGAAAGGAGCTTGAGAATGCCAAATTTGAAGAATTTTGCAATGAATATGGTATCAAAAAGGAATTCTCAGCCCCAAAGACTCCACAACAAAATGGAATTATTGAAAGGAAGAATCGGGTGATCCAAGAAATGGCGAAAGTGATGCTTCTTAACAAAGATATTCCACAAAATTTAGGGTTGTAGCGGTGAACACATTATGCCACATTGGTAATTGGATTTTCTTCAGAGCGGGAACAAAGAAAACATCATATGAGATTTGGAAGGAAAAGAAGCCTAAGGTGAAATACTTCCAAGTATTTGGAAGGAAATGCTTCATTCTCAATGATAGGGAGAATTGTGGGAAGTTTGATGCCAAGAGTGACGAAGGGATCTTCCTAGGATACTCCGTGAGATAGTGGGCATGTCTCCAAGCCTTAAGAAGAATGAGGGTGATGGTAACATGTCTTAAAGTGATGATGGTAAGAGACAATCACAAGAAAAGGAGTCTACTTCTACTGTATCGAGAAGGGAGACTAGATCAACTAAAGGGTCTATAAGTCCACTCACCCTTCTCGAAGTTTAGCTCCTAAGCTCTCGTGATAAGGAACCCTCTACTTCCAAGAAACCTTTATCAAGAGTAACTCTCAATCATCTCAAAAGCAACATAATTGGTAAGTTGGATGAAGGACTCCATTTGAGAAGAGGATCGAGCTATAATGTGATCATGTGATGTGTCATTGTTACCTTGCTCAATTTAAATCAAGAAGGTGGAAGAAGTGTTGAAAGATGAAAATTGGGTAGAATCCATGCACCAAGAGTTATATCAATTTGTTAGAAATGATGTATGGGAGTTGGTTCGAGGCCCAAAGACACACATGTAATCAGCACCAAGTAGGTCTTTAAGAACAAGACTGATGAAGATGGTGAAGTTGTTTGAAACAAGTCTAGGTTGGTGGCTCAAGGATATACTCAAGTCAAAGGTGTAGACTTTGATGAATCATTTGCTCCAGTAGCAAGACTTAAGTCAATCCGAATTCTTTTCTCCATAGCATGTATTATGAATTTCAGGCTATAACAAATGGATGTGAAGGGTGCCTTTTTGAATAGATGTTTATACGAAGAAGTGTTTGTTAAGCAACCAAAGGGGTTCCAAGATCCACATTTTCCGGACCATGTACTAAGATTGAAGAAAGCGTTATATGGGCTGAAGCAAGCACCAAGAGCATGGTATGATCGTCTCATCTCATATCTTTTAGATCATGGCTTCAAGAGAGGTCAAACCGATCGAACACTCTTTGTCAAATGAGATGAGAAATCTCTCCTAGTTGCTCAAGTATATGTGGATGACATTGTATTCGGTCTATAATTGATAACCTTGCTTAAGAATTTTCGGAAGAAATGAAGAAGGAATTTGAAGTGTGCATGGTGGGGAGCTAAACTACTTCTTAGGCCTTCAAGTGAAACAACGGAAAGATGGGATATTCATATCTCAAGAGAAGTATGCCAAAAATCTTGTAAAGAGACTCGGTTTAGACTCCAAGAAACATGCAACCACTCCAATGAGTTCCTTAGTAAAACTAAGCTTTGATCTAGCTAGTGTGGAAGTAGATCCAACACTCTACAGGGGCATGATTAGTAGCCTCCTTTACTTCACTACGAGTAGGCTAGACATAGCTTTTAATGTAGGGGTATGAGCACGCTTTCAGGTAGCACCCAAAGAGTCCCATTTGACAATGATCAAAAGAATCATTTGCTATGTCAATGGAACTTCCGACTATGGGATTTGGTACTTAAGAGATTTGAATGATTGCCTAGCCGGATACTCGGATGTTGATTGGGCTGGGTGTGTTAATGATAGAAAAAACACATCGGGAGGTTGCTTTTACCTCGAAAATAATATAGTGTCACGAGATGAGCAAAAAGCAAAATTCAAGTGTTTCTACCAACTAGTGAAGTTGAGAACATTGCAGCGAGGAGTTGTTGTGCTCAACTATTGTGGATGAAAAAGCTCCTACATGATTATGGAATCTCTCAAGACACCATGTGTGTGTTTGGTGACAACACTAGTGCCATAAATCTATTCAAGAACCTTGTTCAACATTCAAAGTCAAAACATATTGAGATTCGATATCATTTCATTTGAGACTTAATGGAGGAGAAAATTGTTTGGCTGGAGTTTATCAACACCGACAATCAAAAGGCAAACATCTTTACTAAACCCCTTGATGGTCCATGGTTTGAATCACTTTGTAAGACCATTGGTGTTGGTATCATCCCTTGATTCATATCTCTTCCGTGATCTAACTTTGTTCGATGGTGCATCCTTGTCATATAGGTTTCACATGAATGTTTCTTTTACAAGTTTTTGTTTGTTTGTTTGTTTGTTTGTTTTTTTTTTTTTTTTTTTTTTTTTGTTTGTTCTGTTTTGGAGTATGTTGAAAAATTCAAAAACCCATAAAAAATGAAAAATCTCAAAAAGTTTGATCGATTGTGTTTTGTATATCACATGTGAGTTTGGCCTAGTACCTCCGTACTAATGGCATAGTGCATTTATGAGCTTAACTTGTTATGTATGCAAATTTTCTAAGTGTAAGCAACATTTAGAAATCTACATTTGATTTTTGTAAATAGATCTTCAAGCTTGTCATGAATGATTGCTCAATGGTCTTGCTTGATCTTGATACATAAGTAAACTTGTGCCTATATATCTCCTCACATTTTTTTTCTTTTTCAAAAGAGCTCCTCAAATGTCAATCTCCAAAAGGAGAAAGAGCTGAAAAGCCTTACTTTGAAAACTAGTTTGACTAGGAAAATGTGGCGCAAATATGTATTGAAATGTATGGTGCCAAAGCCAAGACTCAATTGTCAACAATTCAGCAAAAGTTTATGGCATCGCTTCTCAAAATTTGAGTTGTATTTGGTCAAAAATATGAAAAATGGAAGCCAAATGAAAAACTTTCAATCAAATGTAAACACATTGGTGAGGGGTCATACATGTTCATTTCTACGAGTGAGATAGGTCACTTGACTTCGTACTAGTTGTGTATGACTTAATTGAATTGATCATTGAAACTTCATACTAGACTATGGATTAATTCATACTTGATCCACACACACCTCACACAAATTTAATGTTCAATGAATGCTTATTCCATTTGTGTGATTGTATGTGTTCAAATGTGATGTGTATATTCAATTGCTTGTTGATCAAACCCATTTTTTTTTTTTTTTTGAGTATTTTATATGTTTTTGAAAGTGTTTTTATACTTTTATGTGTTTAGAGTTTTGTCCAAAATGTATATTTCATTTTTATCAAAAAAACTCTCTAGAGGCATATTCATGAATAAGTCATGACTTAACTCTACCTGCGAAAATGAGGCAGGCAAATTTGAGAAAACATTGAAATTCGGACAAAGAGTTTCACGACTAGCTTGTGAGAAATTGCTACCCGTAAAAACTATCAGCATGCTTCAATGGCTATCTTGTGAGTAACTTCATGAAAAGCTTACCCGAGAAATGTGCGATTCTGCAGTTTTTAAAGCCAAATAGTGACAGTGTTTTTTTTTTTTTCAAACCTCTTCATTTTTCCTCCTCCATGTCTCTCTTAACCTAAAACACATTTTCTCTCAAAAACTCACCCAAAACTCAAGATCAATCCCTACTAAGACTCAACTAAGGTATGTTTCAACACTTTTTTCACTTTTGAATCCTTAGATTAAGCCTTTGATTCTAGGATTTCTAGGGTTGGGTTATTTTTGAAATGGTTGGGAAAAACTTACTTTTCTTGCAAATTTTTTCAATTTTTCTTGATTGGGCCGTGTCCCATTTTGTTTGTTTGTATTTGTGTTGGCCCCAAGTGGCATTTTAACATGTATTTAGGCAAGATTTCATCATGTTCATACATTGTTTTACATGTTAGTGGTTTGTATGCACTCTAAGTGTTTGTTGAAATGCCCAAATAGCATTTTGTTGTTGTTTTGAACTCTGATGAGTACCAAATTTTGGGGATTACTATGTTTTTACATTCTTAACATGATTTAAACATTGGTTGTGTGTTTTATACACTTTTTCCCTTGAGTGCTTGATCATGCTTTGCTCATGCATCACATATACATACCACATGCACACTTGATGCACACACTTGAACACTTTGTTAGGACATATGTGTTTCACATATTAAGAACATATGTCATGATTTTATGTAATTGGCTAATTCTTTGACAAAACACACTTTACTTGTATTTGGGTAGATTTAGGATGTGTTTAAATACTTCAAGAAACCATATTTCAAGATCAAGTGTTGAAACCTTCAAGTCTATCCAAGAAAACAAGTTGAAAGTGCAGAATTACTAAAGCTCGAACTGACTAGCATGTGTCAAAGTTTAAGGAAGCTATTTAGCCCGTGTGCTCGACACCTCCTATTTGTCGAGGTTTAAGAATTTCAGAATTTTGATATGATTTTCTTGGGATCCGTGAATGTGTCTTTGGGCGTTCTTTTCTTCTAACCCTAACATATAAAAGGATTTTTTTAAGAGCCATCAAACAATTCAAAATTTGCACAAGTAAATTGTGATCAGAGATGAAGTTCTTACCTTAGTTCATCTCTTTCTCTTGAAGAAGTTGCGTGTATGTGCATTGTAGGGTTTTGTGACCAAGCATCTTCTTGATCTTCATCGTGTGGATGAACTAAAGAACTTTGCAGACAACAACCTTCTTAGTTGGTGATTGAAGTCGTGTCTTGGGATTCACATAATTGGTTAGTCACGTGCTTGGGAGCCGTGCATCGAAGGGGAAACTGTTACTACAGAATAAGTCCAATTGGGTATTGGGGTAAAGGTTCAACTGTAAGTTGGTAAGTTACTTGGGATTTCTTTACTTGTAACCGCTTGTTGTGATAATAGTGGAGTTTCGGGAGTGATGACCGAAAATCACCCAAAGGGGGTTTTTGCCATTATGTTTTTACCATTCGTAAACAAATCACCGTGTTATTTATTTTCCATTGCATAATTAGTTTATTGGTGATTTATTTGTACTACCACATATTTGCATGTTAATTTGATTAATTAATAAACTTGGCTAATTAATCTATTAATTCATCACAAGGGGCTAATACGTTTTTGGCTTATCACACTTGACATGTTTTGCACTTCATTCATGCTAGATAAGTATTGTTACATGTTTAACACTTAAAACATGGTCTTGTGTCTTTAGGTTTTATGTTTTTATGTTCCTTTTAGAAACATTTTTATGGACTAACTTGTATCTAATCAAGTTTGTTTCCCTGTTTGTGTTGATCTTTGTTTCTTTGTGTTTGTGTTTGTTTTGCAAATGTCTCCTCTTAAGAAATCAGCCATAAAGAAATCTTCAAAGCGTCAACACACCTCCGCAAATTCATTCTGAAGTGATGATGTAGACATGGCCTTTAATGATCACTATAAAAAGGCCTCAATCATCTTAGAGAGGACTGTGGACTTAAGAGTCCTTAAAAGGCACTTTCATTTTGGAAGTGTTCAAGGAAAGGATGTGTTCAAAGTTGTTGAACCTGATGGGCAAGGTCTATGAAGAAATAATTTGAGTATCTATGCCAATGCCATTGTGGAAGGGGATTGCATAAATTGTCAATGAAAGGTAGAGAGTTCTATGTCACAAGGAGACAATTCAACAGATTCGATGGTTCGTCAATGACTCCACACACATCCCTACAATATGATGAGAGAAGGGAGAAACAAGGACCAATTATGGAGGTCCTTTGTGGAAAAATCAACAAGAAGGCCTTGCACACCATTCCATTCACTCTGTAGATGCCAACTTTGGCCTACGTCATGATTTTCAACCTTTACCCGGTGAGGAACTTGACTAACTTGTCAAAGCACCAATGTCCATATTTCTATTTGATCTATTCACACACGAGGAGATACATCTATAGTTACATCTACCGCCTCTTCACCAAATGCATCACAAAGTGGAATTCAAGGTTGACTCTACCAAAGCGAATGACAGAAGAGGCGAAGTCCGCGGAGTTCTAGCCTCTTTGGCCATTTCGGTAAAAAAGGAGGAGATAGTTTTGAGGGGGAGTACTGCTTGAGGGGGAGCACAGTTTAGCATATCTTAGTGGTTTATTATGGTGGTTTCTTAGTTTAATTTAAAGTTTTTATAACTTTTGGATAGTTTAATCATTGTTTTAGCTAGTCTAGTTTACTTTAAGTTTTTATAGCTTTTGGATATTTACATTGCATTCATTTAAAGCTTTTAAATACTTTAGTTTAAAACTTAATTATCTTTAGTACTTTTATGTATCTTGGTTTTTATAGCCACTTTGATGCTTATTGCTTTTTATTGCTTTTAGCTTTAGTTTCCTTAATGCATCATGCTTATTGGACATGCAATTGATTTCAGCATTGTTATTAATTGCATTGTGTGTCCGAATGATCATTTACTAGATAAATGTTCATTGTAGTCATTTCTTCATGATTGTTCATGTTTGATCAAGTTATTCTTCTTAGCTTATATTTCTTTTGGTATCTTGATCGCATTTTACTTGTTCCCATATGTACCTTGTTTTCTACTTGTCGTGAGCTTAATGAAAGTTTGTTGTATGTGCAAGTGTTTCAGGATACAAGTGTATACGATGCAAGTGCTTCACAGCTTCTAGAATAAGATGTGAGTGAGTTTTGCCTATGTTCCCAAACTCATGTTTAAGTCTAGAGTCTGTTTAGAAGTTTTGTCATGGAATAGCCAAAAGGGGGAGATTGTAAAGTTGTAATTTACAACTTTTTTTTTTTTTTTTGGCTTTAATCGCGTGTTGAATTTGATTGTAATTTATTCAATCATATTTCCTTGTATGTATGTGGGTTTTTGATTGTAAGGGATGAGTGTGAGAGAGTGTGAAGACTCAAGCTTAAAAGGATGAACAAGTGGATGTCGCGAGATTTTGGTGCTGTTGGGAAGCATTGGAAGGAGCCATTCATTGGTAGATGCAATTGGGCTGAATTGTAGGATTCGGAAGGCTAGAGAAGACAAGTTTCCGAGAACCTAGTTGGTAACAGGAGCTTGGAGGGCTCAAGTACATGGGGTAGTGTGAGAGACCATGCCTCCTGCCCATTTTATGATGTGTTGGGCCAAACTCATGTGAATGGGTGGAGTTATGTTATTGTCTCTCAAAATGGAGATTCGACTAGTTATATTTTTCCCTTTAGATTAAGGGTTTTACAATGGAGTTGCTACTTATTTAATTATTGGAAAAATAAAAAAACCATGAATGAAAAATTCCTCATTTTATTAATTTGAAATTGAATTTACATTGATCATAGGAAAATTACATGGCTTTGGTCCTAGATATAATCTAAGATAAAGTACATGGCTTTATTTCCTAGTTATAATCTAAAAATCAAAAATTACATGGATAAGTATTTGATCTACTAACCTTTGATCTAAGCTCGGAGGCTATGTTACAAGATGGGAAGGTGTTAGGCACCCACCTTGCCCGGTGAAACCGGTCTTCTAGACTATGGTGGCCAACATTTATATCACATCATCCAATATGTCAATTAATTTGTGTGTTGAACTTAATGTGTGTGCATGTGATAAACCCTAATTCAATTTATTAAGCACGACGTTTGGATTAAAAAAATGAACTCTAGTGAATGTGTGTGGATAGTGATAACCTAGATTCAAGGATTTGAAAAAATTACTAAACAAACATGTTTTTCATATTTTTGATGTGAATTTAAGATTAAATCTAGTGATATGCATGAACATGTGATGAACAACTAAGAACATGTGAAGAACACATAAGAACAATTAAGAACATTCAAACATATTCAAGAGAACATATTCAAGAGAACATATTCAAAAGAATTATCGTGCTTTAATTTTAAATTCTCATCATGACAATATAAGCAAACAGTTAGGGAAGGAGATTATACCTTCATGCAAGATCCATGTAATGGAGGAGGAGATTCTTGACGGAGGTCCTAAGGGTGGAGGAAAAGAAGAACTAGGAGAGGGAGAATGAGTCTCACTTAATACCTTGAGTCTTAGGAAGACCAAGATATGATAAGACTACTCAACTTCATTAGAACTCAAGAGAAGAGAAGAGAGGGGGATTTTTTGTGTCTTTTAAATGAAGGAGAGGGGGGTTTATATAGTAGTGGTGGAGGAAATATGAATGGAATGCCATTTAATGAGAGTTGACAAGGAATCATGAACCTAGAACTCATTTTAGCCTTTGGGAAAATCTGGTGCATTAAATGGAAAGATTGGTGGGAGTGAGGAGCAAGCCAAAATTCGGTTTTCCCGTAGTTGCTGTCACAGCCTATAGAGCCAACTTTGAAAAATCATATTTGCCTCAATTCTGATCGGAATTGTCTCATTCTTGTGCTCAAATTAAAGCCCCGGATGTCTAGTTTCTGAGAAAAATAACCTCATTCACAGATTTAAAATATTCTGAGAGATATCAATGAAATGGTAAGCAGAGGTCGTTTGTTAGAAAATGGTTTCAGCACAATTAACATTAATAGGTCCCCAAATTAGCTTCCAATTAACATTAAATGGCTCCAATCACTCCCATTTCAGAATTAATTGGCTCTAAATTTACTCTAATTAAAAGATAATTGCACAAATTACTCATTGAATAATTAATGTTTAATTATCTAATTAATTAGGCGTATGTAACTCTACCATAAAATGTAGTCCTAACCAATCAAATTATGACACATTATTGATCTCAAATTGATTATATTTATAACCAATTGAAATCAATTGTTCATAATCACATATAGTCAGACTCAATTTGTAATAGTGCATCTCAGCCATTAAAACTTGATTTGATGATAACTTTCAATCTAATGGTCCGATTAGGGCTCATGACCAGTCAATTTGATCGTTACAACATCAATATCATTTTGGTAAAATGAGATTAAGGATCTAATGACTAGAATCAAGATGCATATTTCCAATGTGAAATTACCCTTTTACCCTTCATGTGAGGTTAAATACGGGTTGCAAAATAGGGTGTCAACAGGTAGACTAGGCTTGTAGGGTCTTTTGTTATTCATGTACTCCAACTTTATTCTCTAGTGGATTGATTTCAACTTGGAGGGTTGTGGAGAGGTTTCTTGCCGAGTTCTTTGGTTTCCTCCTCAATAACACATCTCGGTGTTATCTTGTGTTTGCATCTCTCTTCCTTACTCTTAAGCTTTCCTTTTATTGTTGGTTAATGTATGAATATGGCTTAGGCCAGTGATAACGGTTGTTTGCGCTTCTTTACTCTTGTTTTGCACTTATTATAAGTTAGAGTAAAAGCTATCTAGCCATTATTTTAATTTAGGGGTCTAAACAAGCTCTTGTGTATTTACACAAATCCGAGCTTTCAATTTTAAACTACAAAAACTTGAATTTAAAAAATTACGATAACATGTCTAGTTATTAATCATTGATCATCTTGGCATTTTGCAAGCATGAAAAATATATGAAGATAATATAATCTAACGGTGAATTTGTCAAAATTAGCATTCAATTAAAAATATTAAGTGGTGTAGTATTGCTTAAAGTTACATCAAATGTAACTTGAAACCAACCCAACTTTTTACATTTATGTCAAAATATTTTAAAGGATTTTTTATTTATTTTTTGAGTGAGATAAATACAATTATTATCATGTCTTTATTATCTTAGTATGGAAAATTGAAAAAGTGACTATTTTTTTCCAGCCATTTCAATTCTCCATAAAAATTTCTTAAATAAATGATTAATAAATGACTTAAAGACATACATTAACGAAACCCATATACGAATTAAGAAGGGAAGAAAGAGAGAAATTAGGAAAGGAAAAACATAAATAGTCAGTTAATTTGAAAAAGAAACATTCTAAACACTTATTAATGACTACAATAATTATCCAATTTCAAATTTAATATTGCATATACAATCACAACCAAAATAAATGTCTATAAATGACTATCATAATTATTACATTTCAAATTTATATACAAAGTGTTTGACTTACTTGCATTGCTTTTTAAACTAAACATCTTCTATTGTTTTAAATATACAATGACAAGTGATAGTGAGTTTTAATATTCTCTTTTCAGTTAGTTAGAGGGTAATGTGACAGTTTTTTATTAAAACAAAAGAATTTCCCAGTTTAAAAAGTACTTGAGGTAAGCCAAACCTATATACAAGATAAAAGAGTGAGAAAATTTTTATGAGCCGTAGAGTTCAATTAGCACCTCCTAGTCTTTCTATCGAAAACATCTAGAATGTACATGCCTCTACCCTCATTGTAACTATCGAATTATAAAAAATAAAAAAAAAGAGTATTTTTTTTATAGATAAAATCTTATTTTGTTGAACTTTTGCTAGCTAACACTCTAAAAAGTGATAAATTAAGAGCAATATTACAGACACAAAAATTTTCACAATATTTATCACAACAATTGAGTTGCAATTTTTTATTGGTTCTTATCTAAATCCACCATTCATATATATCAATTTTTTACCAATTACTAACAATTTGTCACATTAGTCAAGTGTGAAACTTGTTATCAAATTTTAAATATATGTCAATATTTTCTTAAAACTAAGAGTAATGTTATAGCCACAGACTATTTTATAACATTTTTACCAACTATTGATATTCCAAATTCTTATTGGTTTTCATCTTAGCTCATTACTAATATCATTTTTTACTTATCAATAATCACTCACCATATCAAAGATACACTTCGTAAAAAGTTTATAAAATGGTTCGTGGACTTACCATTTTCCCAAAACTAAACGTGCATTCAAATTCTATAAATACCCTCTCAAGTTTCAACTCCCTCAACTACTAAACTCCCTAAGTTGCTTCTTTTCTCTTTGATTCACACAAAGTCAAAATCACACATTAGTTTCACATCCAAACAAAACCAAAATGGCATTCCTTGCCATAATTTGTCTTGTCCTTGCACTTCTCTCTATGTTCATTTCCTAAGTGCTAGTTGATCCTACGATATAGTGAGTTATGGAGCCAAACTAGATGGGAAAACAGACTCGGCTCGAGGCTTTTCTTAGTGCATGGACAAAAGCTTGTGCCTCTATGCAGCCCGCCACTATTTATGTACTAGCAGGGAAGTTCGCTATAGGGCAAATGACTTTTATCGGACCATGCTACAACAAAGTTAACGTTATGCTTATTGGGACTCTTGTGGCCCCATCGGACTATCTTGTATCTGGTCATGGGATTCTTGATGGGCAAGGTACTAGCTTGTGGGCTTGGAAGGCCTCCGGCAAAAGTTGTCCTTTAGGAGCCACGGTATGTGAAATATTTTGCCACAATAGATTGTTTAAGCTTAAGAATATATGTGTTATTGAACTTTTATTGAGTATTTATTTATTTATTTATTTTTGACATTTGGTAACTTTTTGTTCATTTACTTATATTTTTTGTATGTGAAAAATATGGATTGACCTATAATCTGATCCGATCGACCTGTAATCCAATCCAATCGACCTAACCCATTTAAGATAACATGTTTTTGACCTAAACGTGACCTTACCTAACCTATTTGCCAGGTCTTTATGGTTGTCTTTTAGGTCCTCCATACCTTGATTCACTCCCTTTAGTCTTTAGAATATATGTGTTATTGAACTTTTTTTTTTTTTTTTTGTGACATTTGGTAACTTTTTGTTCATTTACTTATATTTTTTGTATGTGAAAAATATGGATTGACCTATAATCGATCGATCGACCAGTAATCCAATCCGATCGATCTAACCCATTTGTAAGTTGCAACCCATTTAAGATAACATGTTTTTGACCTGAACGCGACCTTACCCACCCTGTTTGCTAGGTCTTTATGGTTGTCTTTTAGGTCCTCCATATCTTGATTTACTCGCTTTTAGTCTTTAAAATAAATTCCTTCCATTTTCGTGTAACTAATCGGGATTGGTTTGGATATTCTAGTGGAAAGTAGTGTGCTTTTCCATTTGATTTTTGGTATAAACTATTAAATGATTTTGGTCTTCCTGGTTTTGGAGGGGATTATTGTCAAATTGAAATATTTCATTAATGCCAAAATAAGCCATTTCTAAGGAAATCGTATATAGGATACCTGGAAATAATCCCATGTTCCGGAGTATAATATTTATATTTGTGTACAAGTAAACATGCTTAAAAATTAATGGGAATGTCAAAGGTTAAACAACAAGCTTAAGCTTTTGTTACTTGCATTAACGGGCCATCCCATAAGGTCCACATATTTAGTTGAATAGCCCTATATAATCATGTTCATCGTCAATTTAGAGAATACCGTTAGGTCCAAATAAACCAAAGATACAAGCTTCTTAAGGTCAAGTCGATCGGAAGCTTTGTTTGAAGAGCCTCTATCAATTCAGGTCTTAAATCATTTGGCGAAATTTGGGAAGGAGAAAGAGTATAGGGCTAAGAGGAGCTTGGCATATAGTTTGATAGGAAGATTAAGCCCACCCCCATCTCCTACTTCATTCCCGATTTGGACTCATCACCATTCTCCTTTATGCCTGGCTTGGACTTTTGAATTAAAGAGCCCTATATAGTCATACGAGGGGTGTCAATGTTCGACCTAACCTTCGAATGCGACATGAACTCGACATGGGTTTTTGTGGGTTAGGGTTGGGCCTTAATGGGTTTGGGTCATAAATGGGTCAACCTGAAAGCAACACAATAAGAAATGTATCATAAGCGGGTCAACCCGAATAACCCACAATAGACACATTTGACATGTCAATTTATTTGTGTCAACCTGAAATGACCCACTTAACACAACCAGTTTAACTCGTATAACAAATAAATATTCATTTTATTTTAGATTTGTCAAATACCTTTTATATCCAACATATATTTTAAATTTAAAAAGAAAAGTGAATAATTACAAGAACTTACATGGGATATAATTGGAAATAAAAACTTTACAAACCCGAGATCTCTAAACCCTACAAACCCTAAATCTCTAAACGTTCTTATAAATATATATTTTTTAATTTTTTTATTTCAGCCGTACTACTACTTATCTGTACTATCTTATAGTCTCACACCCAATTCTCAAACTCAAAGTCTCAAACCTGTTATTGCTCTCTCTCTCTCTCTCTCTCTCTCTCTCTCTCTCTCTCTCTCTCTCTCTCTCTCTCTCTCTCTCTCTCTCTCTCTCTCTCTCTCTCGTGTTTATTGAGTTTTAGGATTAAAGAAAACTGTTTTCTTGGTGTTTCAAAATTCTACAGTAAATTTTTTTTGCATAATATTTTTTTTCTATATACTTTGAACCCATGTGCTGTTATTAATATATGAGATATATTAATTGTTGATTAAAGCCACGGTTGTATCTTTTGTCTTGTGTTGTGTGTTTTTTTTTGGTGTTTGTATTAGTGTTGGACACTATCTGCATATCTTGCAAGTGGGTTTATTGAGATAGTTTATAAACTAGAATCTATGGATGATAATTATAGTCATAGTTGGGATTAGCCTACTATTTGCTCCAATTCTTTCAATATCGATACTTAGCATTTTAAGCGAGTTCCAAGGATATTATATTTTTGTTGAACTATGTTAATTTATTTTTGTTAAACTATGTTATTTTGAATTTGGGTTGAAGTGTATGCACTTATTTTGGAGTGTAAAGAACTTATTTTTAGATGAATGTTATATTTTTGTTGAACTATATTATTTTGAATGTGGGTTGAAGACTTGAAGTGTATGCACTGCTTTTGGGATGTAAAAAAATTTATTTCTAGATGGATGTTATATTTAATATTATGCAGATTGAAATGGGTTGTGTTACATTCGTGTCAACCCAACACAACTCGTTTATTAAGCGAGTCAAATGGGTTGGGTCATGTCAACCCGCCTTATTAATAGGTCGGGTTAGGGTTGAAGGATCATGACATGATTATTAAATGGGTTGGGTTAGAGTTGAGCCATTTAGTTGAATACCATATCGACATGACACGAAATCGACATGCTAACCCAAATTGACACCCCTAAGAAATACTCCACATATAATTTATTTATAATTTTTTAAAAACAATAATAATCAGATCATTTTCTTTTGTGTATGTAAGCAGACATTGGAATTTACCAACTCAAACAACATTGTGGTTAGTGGATTAACTTCCATAAACAGCCAAATGTTTCACATTGTCATCAATGCCTACAATAATGTGAATATGCAAGGTGTCAATGTCAATGCCGTCGGAAATAGCCCAAACACCAATGGCATTCATGTTGAATTATCTTCCAATGTCACAATTCTTAACTCTGATATCCAAACTGGTGATGATTGCATCTCAATTAGCCATGGTACCACTAATTTATGGATTGAAAATGTAGCATGTGGACCTAGACATGGAATTAGGTAAAGAAATTTTTATTTTTATTTTTAGTTTATTTTCATCTATTGAAGTATTATGTGACTATAACAACAATATTATATGGTGATGCCAAATTGGTCATGGGTTCAATTGGTTGGTGCAACATCGGGAGTTTAGGCCAAAACCAGCATGAGCCTAGTGTCCAAAACATGATAGTTAAATCAGCTAATTTTACCAATACACAAAATGGGGTGAGAATTAAGTCTTGGGCAAGGCTTAGCAATGAGTTTGCTAGGAATGTTATTTTCCAACATGTTAATATGATGAATGTCCATAATCCCATTATAATTGCAAAATTACTGCCCTTCTGGAGGTTGTCCTTATCAGGTATGATATTTTGAAGGATATTTATGCAAATGTTGCTTAAATTTTAAACTATAATATGTTTACTTATGAAAATCCTTAACATATTCAAGAAGATTGCACAATATGGATTCTTATAAATTTCAGTTTCCATGGCCCCTGACTATGACCTTAGAAACTACTTATACACATACACATTATACATCTAGGCCCATTATTATGACATCCTAAACTTTTAGTCATCATTAGTTTTGGGCCCAAATTAAACCCCTCTTCTCTGCAAGAAGAAAATCTCTAATTTTACAGTTTTTGCTTCAGAATACATCTTTTAAAATTAAAATAATAAATAATAAATAAATAAAAAATTGTGATGTTAACTTTTTTTTTTTTTTTTTTAATTTTGTCGGTTAAAGGTTGCATACTACCACTATTAATAAGTAGAAAATTGATGTGTGCATTTTTGTTTTCCCATTTTAACAGGCTTCAGGTGTAAAAATTAGTAATGTGACATATCAAGATATTCATGGAACTTCAACAACAGAGGTTGCTGTAAATTTAAATTGTAGTTCAAGAAACCCATGCTCCATAATGGAGAGCATAATGCTCACTTGCGAGAATCAAGTAGCCAAAGCTTCATGTAACCATGCGTCTGTCACATCTTTTGATAGTATCCAACCCGTGATCAATTGCTTATAGAACAAGGGAATCAATTTTGTATTGATGGCAGTTTTGGTTTTGTCAAAGAACTGGAATATTCTAGTATTAATTAATATCATTGTACTATTTCAAAGTTAGAGCTACATACATATATATATATATATATATATATATATATATATTTATATTTATATGTTTGTATGTATTTATTTAGTTATATGTTTACAAACATATAATTCAATTCTACAAATTTCATACGACCAAATATTCGCCTAAAAACACTTTTTGGGCTGCGTTTTAAACGCAGCTCTATGTGCCACCTATAGCCGCGTTTCTATTGGAAACGCGGCTATAGATCCCGCTTCCGGGGGTTGTAATAAACGCGGCTCTAGGCTATCTAAAACACAGCTAAAAACACTGTTTGGGCTGCGTTTTAAACGCAGCTCTATGTGCCACCTATAGCCGCGTTTCTATTGAAAACGCAGCTATAGATCCCGCGTGCGGGGTTGTAAAAAACGCGGCTCTAGGCTATATAAAACGCAGCTAAAAACATCTTTGTGGGCTGCGTTTTAAACGCAGCTCTATGTGCCACCTATAGCCGCGTTTCTATTGAAAACGCGGCTATAGGTCCCGCATCTGGGGTTGTGAGAAAATGCGACTCTAGGCCGTAGAAAACGCAGCTACGACTTTGTTTGGGCTGCGTTTTTAAAAACGCAGCTCTAGGTCCCCGCAGGGGGCTATGGCCTCACCGCATAGGCCGTGTTTGCAAACGCAGCTATGAAAACGCAGCTATAGCCTTTTAGCTGCGTTTTTATTGCCTATAGCTGCGTTTTGCAAATGCGGCTATAGCCTTTTTTTTTGTAGTGCAACCAAAATATCAACACCGATTGAAATCCAAAAAACTAGGTACAATTCGATTGTTTTAAACAAGACATTTTAGAGGAGCGTTGGTATTGATTTAATGGTCAATGCGGTGTATAAAGTCTGGTATTGCGATATTATATTAGTACAAGTATTGACTTGTCATAACGGGAATCTACATTCTTATCCTTTCAATCCTATGGCCAATAAGTATAGCACTTTTTTTTTTTTTTTTGTAGTATTAATATTATTACGGTAAGTCATTGGATGATAAGTTGATTGCAAGCCTATGGTAGTAATAGTCCATTGGGCATTCTTGGAGCCTGCTTGACCTTGCAATCGGAATATAATGCTGAAAATTGAAGCCCTTATCTGGGGATTCTAGGTGTTTGTATGAAAAGTTGTTATAAGAGAATTATTTTCATTTTGCAATGACAACTTGCATGAAGCATATTGAATAATATCATGAAAACGAAGCATATTCAGTTATACCATGAAAATAAGTTAATCAAAGAAGCTATAAAAAAAAAAAAAAAAAAAGGAGAAAAAAGAAGAAGAAAAGAAACAGAGAATCAAAATTCAAAAGAGACAATTCAAATCGACTATAGTAAAGTAGTCCATCCAAAGTCTATGTTGAAGCTTGGGATTTTCGCGTGTTGTTTTACTTGGAGAGGTAAAAGCCCCTCAACTCCCCCAACTTTAAAGGGTGCAATGTTTTTTTTTTTTTTTTTTTTTTTTATATTTAATTTTTTTAAATTTTTATTATTTTTTTTTACGCTTGTTTTGACATTAAAATTATCTAAAAAATGAATTATTTTTCAAAAAATATTTTCTAGAAAACTATCTCATTTTCTTACATTTGATAGCGACCTCAAAATGAGTTCAAAAACTATCTCTTAACTTCCCCTATTTAGTTTCATGTGAGATAGAGTTATTTTCCTTATTTATTTTCACGCAGTATAGAGTTGTTTTTTTTTAATAAATTTTTAGTGGAGAATGACTCTATCTTTTGTTGAGCTAAATAAAAGAAGTTAATAAATAATTTTTCTTGGACCCATTTTTTATTATACTACCAAACACAAGAAAATGCAGAAAACTATCTCTTTTCTTTGCTTGGCCACATGTGATGATGTGCATGTATTTGTGTCATTAGGTTTAGGGTGATGTACATTTGAGTGAGTCTCTTTACTTATTTACTTTTATGGAGTTACAACAAACCATTGGTTTATTCTAGGTGTGATTGATCATCTTTTGTCTAATTCATTTTAATCACCTAGTTAGCTAAAAGTCATTCCTAGGGACTCCTAAGCTAATTAAGGTAATGAAAGTTTCAAACTAAAGATTCTTAAACTCAAAAGTTAGTTTATGTGTGGGGAAGGTGGCAGACACTCCACACTACTTATCCAAATCATAGTACCTCACATTTTCAAATATAATTTAAATACTTGAAATTTATTTTTGAAAAGAACTTTTGTACAAGCAATATATACACATAACATGTGAATATTGCATTTACATGGAAAAAATTGGCTTTTGCCTTTTTTAAAAAAACAATCAAGCATTTTGCCATATTTTCCAAACTAATTAGGAAATGCGCCTCTTTTGAAACTTGAATTTCTCAAAATCAAGTTAAGCCCTATAGTGGTGTTTTTAAGGAGCATATAGTGACATTTTAAGACATATACTGGCGTTTTGAAACTCGAGTTACAGGTAAAAAAAAAGAAAAAAACATTGCATGTAACTCGACTTCATGGAGATCGAGTAACAAAATGCCACTATAGGGCTCTAGAATATATATATGTATTTTTTTTATAACTCGATTTTGAGAAAATCAAGTTTCAAAAGAGGAGCATTTCCTTAATTAGTTTGGAAAATGGTGCAAAATGCTAGATTTTTTTTTTTTTTTTTTGAAAGGGCCATTTGCCCATTTTTTCCGCATTTACATATAAATAACATACGATATTATTTGCAAGAGTATCCAAACAAGCGTGTAAAAGTAAATATAAATATCATGTGAAAAACTACATTGTAAAAAATAATATACATAGCGAGCATGTGACTAATTACTAAATATCTAACATGTGAATATTACTTTACAACACAAAAAAAAAAAAAAAAAAAAAAAAAAGACGTGAATATAAAAATGTCACCTTTCACCTTTAAAACAATTTAAAGCAAATTTATTCTATCTCCAACTATCATTCTCATCCAAAATACACAACAAACCAAAATGGTTTGTTTAGGGGAGGGGCGAAATGTTGAATTGATTGGATGTCATTAATTCAATTGGGGTGAGCTATAGACGAGTTGCTCCCTCTTAAAATTATTTTTTTTAAAAGAATTGTTTGAAAAGATGGTCCTTCCTTTAGAAAATGATTTTTTTATTGTTTCACAAATAATATGAGAATATTCCTTACATCCCTCAAAAATCAAAAATGGACATTTCTTTACATTTAAAAAGATAAGTATTTTCTTTTTGAAAATCTCACAACTTTTTGGAGAAGTTTATTTTGAAAAAGTTCGTGATCTCATGAGGTTTTGAAAAAGGTTTTCTCATAACTTTTTTTTTATAAAAAATGGATTTTGGTGGGAAATCCTAAAAGCAAAAAAAAAAAAAAAAAAAAATCATTTATTATGAAATTTTTTTTCCCATATAAAACTCGAAGCCATTTTGGAAAGGGTTTTCTTTTTAAAGAAAATGTGTCCTGGTTTTTTATGGAAACAACCTTTTTTTGGGGATAAAATTCATGGCTTTTTGTAAGCTTCTTAGAAGAAAATTCAAATTTTAGGCTTCTTAGAACTTAATCTTTTTTTTTTTTTTTTTTTTTTTTGAGAAAACCTGGAACTTAATATATATATATTTATATAAATTTGTACATTTGTAGTAATATAAATGGTATAATGCTTACTTAAATTGGGATTGGATAACCACCAGGGAAGCTGTAGGAAGCCCTCAAAAAGATTCATTACTTCGAACCAAGTGCCATAAGGTTGTAGGTATTAGTACTAATGCTAACCCATACTTTCTAACATGTAGAAATCATAATAATGGGGTTGAGTAATGATACACCTTGCTATGAGCAGATAGTACTTATGGGCTTACAAAAAAAACTTTCGTGGCAATGTATCATGGGGCTTGAGATGATGATTACATGCTTTTTTTTTTTTTTTTTTTTTTTAAGTGAAAATAAAAAAGATATTGGATAGGTCCATTATGGTGGTCTTTAGGTCGTCCCTGTCTTAATATACTCCGTTTTAGTCATTAAAATAAATTTCCTCCATTTTCAAGGTAACCAACTGTGACTGACTATGGTTAGGATTTTTTAGTGATAAGTGGTTTAAACTATTAACTAATTTTAGGTTCAAGTTATATTTGGTGTAATTTTAAACAATATAATATTATTCAATATTTTTTAATTGGATACGAATTTTGACAAATCCATCATTAGATTACATTATCTTCGTATATTCTCTATGCTTACAAATTTTTAAGATAATCAAAGATTAATAGCTATATCATCAATCAATTTTTTAAGTTCAAGTTTTTGTAACTTAAAATAATACATAAAAATTGGGTTTATGAATCAAATAGTAAATAATATCCAATTAACATGACAATTGTCATGAATGTTAAGAACACATAGAACATGTAATTCAAAGGTGGAATTTTCAAAATATAAATTTTATAACAAGTTATTGGGTAATCTAATATTACTTAGAGTTATATCAAGTGTAACTTGAACCCAACCCTATATATATATATATATATATATATATAAAAGATAGTTGGGAATAATCCCATGTTCTAGAGTAGAATATTTACTTTTGTGCATCAGTAAATATGCTTAAAACTAATGAGAATGTCAAAGTTCAAGCAACTTGCTTAATTAAACTTTTGTTGCTTGCATTGACGCTTCATCTTTAATTCTTCAAAAAAAAAAAAAAAATGTTAATCGTTAATTTAGAGAAATACTCTCTATATACTTTATATGCAATTTTTCAAACAACAATATTGAGTCTATAGGACTAGGTTGGCAAACTAGGACCATATATAAACAAATTCTAGGAACTTTAATGTGTCTTGAGTATGGTGATAGAAACCTCAATATAGATAATAATTATTGTAATGTTTTTTTTTTTTTTTTTTTTTTTTTTTTTTTTTTTTGAGCAGAAACGATAGTCTTTATTAAGTAAGAAACAATATATACAATGGGGAAGACAAAGAAGGACATATGACCCCCAATTTTCTATTTTGCAACACTAGCATATGCTAGCGTAGCTCGATTACATCGTCAACAAAGAAATAATAGAAAACAAAAGAAAGAAACTAGATAACAACTTCAAAAAACCAACTACTGAAAGAAAAGCTAATCATCACTTGGGTGTCCAAAGACCTGAAAAACGCCAAACGACACCTTCCTCACATACCTGAACAAAGAAACTGATGAGTATTTTTTTTTTTTTTTTTGAATGATTTCATACCGGCATGGTTGCCCTGCAACCACCATTGATCCCCTAATTGACACAACACCTTGCTCATTCTCCATTATTCTCTTTTTCTTTTTTCCTTTAACACCCGTATGCTCCTTATTCATATTTTCTGCTTGCTTCCTTTTATGCCCAAGTTCCAAGTCAACAATTGAAGAATTGATAAGAGTCTGAGGTCTTGTGCCAAGCCTCTTCCAATTCATCATTGCATTTGGGCTTCCAATTGTAGACTTCTCCCCAGACCGAACTAGTTTTGGGTTATGCAAAGGTTGACTCACACATTTATCCATATTACCATTCATTTTGGCTCGGACCTTACCGGTGGTTTTATTTCCTTTCACGTTGCCCCAACCAACCATGAAATCTGATCCCTCAAAAATCGGTGCACGTTGTTTTCCCATGAAGTCACGATTGAGGGTGATAGTATCCTCATCCACTACAACCACCTCAACCAATTCCGCGAGAATCACGCTATTATCTGTCACACAGTCAGTTGGAGGCGTTTTGAAATTTGAAAATGTTGAACCCGTTTGGAGAGCACAATCAATTCCCGTATTCAACTCCTCGGGAATCGGAACGTGACTCTTCATAGCATCCTTCTCGACTGAAACTCCACCATCTGCTGGAGCACCGTCGAAGCTTTCATCTTCAGGAACACCAGCCGCTGCGTTGAAGATATCCTTCCACTTCCACTGCCAATTGTTAGATAACCCGGCATTTATCTTCCTTTGTGAGGGACCCCGATACCCCGATCAGTTTGGACATTATCATTCTGCCGCCCGGGATACATCTTCCTCTGTTTGTATGACCATGACTTCTACGATACCCCGCCTTCAACCACTCCCCATAAGAAAAAGACCCCGGTTTTCGGTCCCTTTGAACAGAGCAATCCTTAAACTCATGACCAATCCGACCACAGTGAAAACAAAGCCCAACTAAGCGTTCGTACTTGAAACCAATACAAACCTTATCTCCTTCAGGACTGGTGACAACTCCTCCTCAACGTAGTGGTTTATCCAACGGCAACACCACCCTTACTCTGATAAAGCGAGCTTGATCAGACGAGAACGCCTTCGAATCAACTTCAAACATGTTAGTTAGTTACAATTCCAAACATGTTAATCACATTTAAGACATGTTGGAATTATTAGTGTACATGGGGAATAATAGGACTATTAGGATAAGGCCATGTGGTACTTATTGAAAAATTGTTGTAATCCTTTAGTTAGTTAGTTAGTTGAAAATACGATAAGTTAGTTAGGATTTGAGAACATGCAACTCATTTAACATGGTTTAATTCATAGAATACATGTTGAATTAGCTAATTAATTATGTTGAACCATGAGGGACAACGAGATTAGAGTTAGTTTCCTACAAATACATAATTGTAATTCAACATTAGAGATCACTAAAAAAATAAACTCATTGCGCCCTTAATATAGTTCAAACTCTATTAAAATCTTGATCCACGGAACAAATGTGCATTCTATATATATAGAAAGAGTTGAGTTCAAATTGCACTTAGTATAACTTTAAGCAATGTTACACCATTCAATAATTTATTATAAAATTCATATTTTGAAAATCTCACAATTGAATTATATGCTCTATATATTTTGAACATTCATGTCAATTTTCATATCAATTGGATATTATTGACCATTCGATTCATAAAATCATCTTTTATGCATTATTTTAAACCACAAAAACTTGAATTTAAACAATTGCGATGACATGACTAGCTATTATTCATTGATCACCTTGAAATTTTACAAGCATGAAGAATATATGAAAATAATGTAATCTAAAGGTGAATTTATCAAAATTAGCATCCAATTAAAAAAATATTGTGTGGTGTAACATTACTTAAAGTTACACAAAATGTAACTTAAACCATCTCAACTTTTTATATTTATGTCAAAATATGTTTAAGATTTTTGTTTTGAGTGAGATAAATGCATCTATTATCATCTCTTAAATATCTTAGTATGGAAAATTGAAAAAGTGGCTAACTTTTTCTCAGCCATTTCAATTTTCCATAAAACATTTTCTAAAATAAATGAGTAATATATGACTTAAAGAATACATTAACCAAACCTATTTACGAATTAAGAAGGGGAGAAAGAGAGAGTTTGGGAAAGGAAAAACATAAATGGTCAGTTAATTTTTTTAAAAAAAAATTCTAAACACTTATTAATGACTACAATAATTATCCAATTTCAAATTTAATATTACATGTGCAATCACAACCAAAATAAATGTCTATAAATAACTATCATAATTATTACATTTCAAATTTATATATAAGGAGTTTGGCTTACCTCAATTACTTTTTTAACTGGACATTTCTTGTTGTTTTAAATATACAATGACAAGTGGTAGTGAATTTTAATCTTCATTTTTCATTTAGTTAGTGGGTGATATAGCAGTTTTTCATTAAAACAAAGGAATATTCTAGTTAAAAAATCTTGGAGGTAAGCCAAACCTATATACAAAATAAAAGAGTGAGAAAATTTTTATAAGCCTTGTAATTCAATTAGCACCTCCTAGTCTTTTCATTGAAAACATCTAAAATGCACGTGCTTCTACGTAACTATCAAATTAGAAAAAATAAAAATAAAAGAGTAATTTTTTTCTTTGAGATAAAATCATATTTTGTTGAACTTTTGCTGGCTAACACTCTAAAAAGTGATAAATTAAGAGCAATATTACAAACACAAAAATTTTTAGAATATTTTTCACAATAGTTGAGTTGCAATAAAAATTGGTTCTTATTTAAACCCACCATTGATATATATATATATATATATATATATATAAACCATTTTTTTACCATTCACTAACAATTTGTCACATCAGCCAAGTGTGAAATTTGTTATCAAATTTTAAATTTATGTCTACACTTTCTTAAAACTAAGAGTAATGTTGCCACTACAAACTATTTTACAACATTTTTACCAACTATTGATATGACAAATTCTTATTGGTTCTCATTTTGGCTGATTACTATTATCACTTTTTTACTTACCAATAATCATTTACCATATTAACATACACATTGTAAAAAGTTCATAAAATAATTCGTGACCTCACTATTTTCCCAAAACTAAGGGCATGTTTGGTAGACTGTAATAAGCACTATAATGTAACAGTTATTTCTATGGTTTAGCTATTCAATAGTTTGGTTATGATTTTATTACAGGGAATAGTCATTTCTTATGAATAAGAATTCATTAAAATGAGGAATAACTATTCCTCTCTAAAAGGGTTGTAATAAATATTCCTTAGTAGATATAATAATTTCTAACATTAATATATTTCCAAATAAATAAACTTTCCATATCCACCTAACAATTATGGAAATAAAAAATCATAAAAAAATAACTCATCTCTCTAAAATTTAAAACATATTATTTTCTAGGAAATATAATTGTAAGAATGAGATATTTCCTAAAATAGATCATGAGTTTTATTCTAATATTACAACTCAGAACCAAACTAATGAATAGGTTTAGTAATTCCATTACAACACATTTTATTCCTGGTAATAAAGATTACCATTCCTGTTGTAATCCACATTCAGTGTACCAAACGTACCCTAAATGTGCATTCAAATGCTATAAATACCCTCTCAAATTTCAACTCCCTCGACTACTAAACTCCCAAAGTTACTTCTTTCTCTCTTTGACTCACACAAAGTGACAAACACACATTAGTTTCACATCCTAACAAAACCAAAATGACGTTCCCTGCCATAATCTGTCTAGTCCTTGCACTTCTCTCTATGTTCATTTCCTTGGTGCTAGGTGATCCTACGATATTCAATGTAGTGAGTTATGGAGCCAAACCAGATGGGAAAACAGACTCAGCTCAAGCTTTTGTTAGTGCATGGACAAAAGCTTGTGCCTCCATGCAGCCTGCCACTATTTATGTACCAGCAGGGAAGTTCGCTCTCGGGCAAGTGATTTTTATTGGACCATGCAGCAACAAAGTTAATGTTATGCTTATTGGGACCCTTGTGGCCCCATCGGACTATACAGTTCTTGGAAATAAAGCATACTGGGTTGTGTTTCAGAATATTGATGGGCTTACAGTGTCTGGTAATGGGATTCTTGATGGGCAAGGTACTAGCTTGTGGGCTTGCAAGTCCTCTGGCAAAAGTTGTCCTTTGGGAGCTACGGTATGTGATATATTTAACTAACGCCATAATAAATCGGTAAACTTAAGAATAAATGTATTATTGAACTTTTATTTTTGAGTATTTTGTTATTTTTGACATTTTTATTTATTTATTTATTTATTTATTTATATTTTGTTTGTGAAAAAATACAGATAGACATGTAACCTGATTTGATCGACCCAGTCTAACAACCCATTTAGGATGACATGATTTTGACCTAAATCCGACCCGATCCAACCCATTTGCCAGGACTTCATAGTGATATTTTAGGTCCTCCATATATTAATTTACTCCATTTTAGTCTTTAAAATAAATTCCCTTCATTTTCTAGGTAACCAACTGGGTCTGATTAGGATTTTCTAGGGGAAAGTGGTGTGCTTTTCCTTTTGATTTTTGGTTTGAACTAATAACTGATTTTGGTCTTCCTTGTTGGAGGGGACTTTTGTCACAATTTTTTTTTTTTTTTTTTTTTTTTTTTTTCATGAGAATCGGGATTTTTGCCACATTGATATTTTTCACTAATGCCACAATAAGCCATTTTTAAAGAAATCGTATATAGGATACTTGGGAATAATCCCATGTACTTCCATGTACATTTGGAACAGTTTATTTAATTGAAATTGAAATTTTTTTTTCCCGAAAGTGTAAAAAAAATGTTAAAAAATAAGTTGAAGAGTACAATGGGACCCATGAGTAGTATTAAAAAGTGCAGTGAGACCCATAAATAATATCAAACAATGTAGTAAGATTTGTGAATAATAACAAAAATAAGCTGAAAGTAGAGATAAGTTGAAAAATTCAACTCATCCCAAATGCTGAAAAAATAATATTTTTTTGTGTACTAGCAAACATGCTGAAAAATTAATGGGAATGTCAAAGGTCAAAACAACATGCTTAGGCTTTTGTTCCTTGCATTGACGGACCATCCATTAAAGGTCCACATATTTAATTGAATAGCCCTATATAGTCATGCTTATCGTTAATTTAGAGAGATACTCTTAGATCCCAATAATCCAAAGGATACAATCCTTCTTAAGGTCGAGTCAGTAAGCTTTGTTTGTGGAGTCCCTATCAGTTCTGGTCATGAATCTTTGTTTGTGGAGTCCTCCCTATATGATTAGTTTGATAGGAAGATTATGCTCGCCCCATCTCCTACTGCATTCCCATTTCGGATTCTTGAGTTGGATTCACCATTCCCCTTTCCTTTAGTAATTTGAAGATGATCATTTTTGAGATAAATTCCAAGTTTTTTGAGGGGAATCCAAGTAGTACGCAGAACGTTGTTTGGGAGAATTGTAAAGGAAGACAAATTGAGATTGCTTTCGGTTTCCTCTCAGATGAAACTTAGAGTTATGGACTCTCGTTGGCTTATTTCTTTTCTTCCCTAGATTCCCACTATAATATTGTTTAGTGCACCTCCTAATATTTTTTTAGTGTATTTATTTATTTATTTATTTTTTGCGTGTGTGTGTGAAAACTCCCTCCTCTTATATTGATTTGTAATGTGCCTCCTATGTTTGCTAACCTTTTCTTGTGTGTATGTAAGTAGACATTGGAATTTACCAACTCGAACAACATCGTGGTTAGTGGATTAACCTCCATAAACAGCCAGATGTTTCATATTGTCGTCAATGCCTGCAACAACGTGAATATGCAAGGTGTCAGGGTCATCGCCGCTGGAAATAGTATAAACACCAATGGCATTCATGTTCAATTATCTTCCAATGTCACAATTCTCAACTCTAATATACGAACGGGAGATGATTGCATCTCAGTTGGACCTGGTACCATTAATATGTGGATTGAGAATGTAGCATGTGGACCAGGGCATGGAATCAGGTAAAGAAATTTTATTTATTTTTTGATCTATTGACTATTATGTAACTATAACAACAATATTATAGTGTGGTGCCAAATTGGTCATGGGTGCAATTTGTTGGTGCAGCATTGGGAGTTTAGGCAAAAATCAGCAAGAGACTGGTGTCCAAAACATGACAATTACAACAGCAAATTTTACTGGTACTCAGAATGGGGTGAGGATTAAATCTTGGCCAAGGCCTAGCAATGGGTTTGTTAGGAACATTATTTTCCAACATGTCAATATGGTGAATGTCCAGAATCCCATTATAATTGATCAAAATTATTGCCCCTCTAAAGATTGCCCTCATCAGGTATGATATTTATGCAAATGTTGTTTAAATTTTAAACTATAATCTGTTTACTTATGAAAAATCCTAAACATGTTCAAGAAGATTACACAATATAGATTCTTATAAATTTTAGTTTCCATGGCCCCTTACTTTAACCATAGAAACTACTCATAAGTAATACCCATTATACAGCTAGGCCCATTCTTATGGCATCCTAAACTTTTAGTCTACATCAGTTTTGGGCCCAAACTAAACCCCTTCTTTGCAACCAGAAAATCTTTAATTTTTTTAGTTTTGCTTAATAATACATCTTTCAAAATCAAAATAAAAAAATAAACTAAAAGCGGTGATGTTAGTTTTTTTTTTTTAATTTTATAGGTTAGAGTTTGCATACTACTACCATTAATAAGTAGAAAATTGATGTGTGCAAATTTGTTTTCCCATTTTAACAGGCTTCGGGTGTAAAAATTAGTAATGTGACATACCAAGACATTCATGGAAGTTCAGCGACAAGGGTGGCTGTGAATTTTAATTGTAGTCCGGGAAATCCATGCTCCGCAATAACAGTGAAAAACATAATGCTCACTTACAAGAATCAAGTAGCCAAAGCTTCATGTAATTATGCATCTGTCACATCTTCTGGTATTGTCCAGCCTGCAATCAATTGCTTATAGAGCAAGGAAGTTAATTTTGTATTGGAGGTTGTTTCAGTTTGGTAAAAGAAATGAAATTTTTTGATATTGGTTAATACCGATATACTATTTCAAAGTTAGCACTATATATATAGCAAAAAAAAAAAACAAAAAGTTAGCACTATATATATGTGTGTACATGTATACACATATATATACACACATATTTATATGTTTATAAACATATAATTTAAATCTACAATTTTATAAGACCAAATATTCACCTAAATACATTAATGCAATGTATTAGCTCAAATAACATTTTTTTTAATTATTTTATTGTTCCAGCTGAAACATCTATATCGATTGAAACACTCGTTAAAACTCTGGTACATGCAGGTACAACCCAATATTTTATCCATTACATTTTAAAAAAGTATCAGTATCGGTTTAACGGTTAGCACGATGTATACCTCTGGTACTACTATCAGTATGATATGTTATAAAGGGGAGGGGAATACAAAATCCGTATTTATAAAGGATAAAAAAATGAATCTACATTCTTGTCCTTTCAATCCTATTGCCAAAAAGTATACTAGTTATTTTTTGTAGTATATTAATATTATTGTAGTAGGTCATTCGATGATAAGCTGACTGCTCAATGCCTGTGGCAGTGCTAGTCCATTGGGCGTTCTTGGAGCTGATTGACCTTGCAATTAGGATATAATGTTGAAAATTGAAGCCCTTATCAGGGTGTTTGTATGACAAATTGTTTAATTTAATGATTTCATTTTGCAATGACAACTCGCATGAAGCATATTGAGAAATATCATGAAAACGAAGCATATTCAGTAATGTAATGAAAATAATTTAATCAAGGAATTCTATCTGGATTTTCCTTGGTGAGGAAAAAGCTGCACAACTCCCCCACATTGAAGGGTGCATTGTTGTTATTATTATTATTTTTTACAGCGCTGCTTGTTTCTTTTCTTTGCTTGGCCATGTCCATGGGTAATTATTGAGTACTCATAGAATACTATAAATGCGTACTCTCCACTTTCACATAAGAGTGTTGTGTCCTACTAATTAAATTTATGGTAGTATCCAAAATTCATGTGAGAGAAGGGAGTACACATTTATAGTACTCCGGGAGTATTCAGTAATTTTCCCATGTCTATATGTGATGAAGCCTGTATTAAATTTACGGTGCGGCTCATAATTCATGTGAGAGTGAGGAGTATGCATTTATAATACTTCCGGAGTATTCAATAATTTTCATGTATTAGGGTAATTTGTGTATGAGTGAGTAAGTCTCTCTCTTTCTAGTGAGGTTGTTTATATTTTTTGGAAATACGTGTGGATGAAAAAGTATGTGAAAATACGTGTAATGTTGTTTAAACACTGAGTGAGACTCTTAAAAACACCTTTTTAACACCCAAGAGTACAGAACCAGATGGGCACTACATCATCATAAATAGGTGAATTGGAAAGGAAAAACAACGAAAGAAATCAATTGAGACATCCTCCACCAAATTGCAAGTCCATTTTCATTCCTCTGTGCACTAATACAATTATTAGACAAGCTAATACAACTTTCATTTCCTATGCTCTGGAGTTTCTACCAGAGTTGACGGTGCATGACTTGGAAATTAGACCCATCAACCACGTTATTTGTACACGGCAATTATTACTTACATATTGTTGATAGATCGTATAGACTTTGGAAAATTGTATTTTTCAAATAGTATTCGATGGAGGTAGTATTTTCCAATTTAAAATTTCCTTAAAGATGAATTTGTTCCCATTTTTGAATTCTCTGTTTAACCTACATGGCTTTCTACATCTAAGTTTTCATGACAAACACTCACATGCATTAGCTCATAATGTGAGACTCCTCATAGCTCTACTTCATATATTTGCATTGTCATTTCTAGACATTCTTGAAATAAGCAATGGCTCAAAGAACCCTGTCCAAAACGAATATGGAAATTCTTTCGTTCAAAAAAGGGTTTCTAGTTGGTTATGTGTTTTCTGTAGGTTCAGTAATGGAACTTTTTTTTTTTTTTTTTTCTTCTGTCCAATTATATGCCTTTCATGATTAAGAAGAAAAGGATTGAGAAGATGACAATGTTCAAGAGGAGAACTAAAAAAGAAGCTGATCAAGTTAACTACTTGCCAACTAAAGGGCTCCTGCAAGAAGGGAGCAAAATTGTACTCTCTCAATCCATTAGAATTAGGAAACTTCTCTTTATAAATATATATATTTTAGTTCGATAGTTACAACCACCAAAGATTTAAACTCTAATTTTTCTAATAAAAGAGAGCATGCTATGCCACTAAAACTTCTTTTAATTCCTTGGTTTGAAAAATTTTCAATTATTGAGTTATTATTGGAGGTTTAAAAAATTAATTTATTTTTCACAATCTAGCAAGTCAAAATTACTCATATTTTCATTCTTAAGTTCAAGTTTATTGTACCAAGAAAATTATTGCATTTGATTTGATTAATTTTCAAAGTGTCAATGACCTACCAACTTCCAAATTGATGATTGAAAATATGAGCAGTTTATACTTGGTAGGTACTTTAATTATTCAAGTAAATGATATCAATCAAAAAGAACAAAAAGTTATAAAATTACATATTTGTAAAAATAGAAAGATGGAAGTTACTTTGAGAAATTGTTTAATTTTTAATGGAAAAAAAATCTACAATAAAGTATATTACACTATATTTAAAAATAATTATATATTCTCATGCATTGCATGGGTATATGACTATTCTATATATCTATATCTATATCTATATGTGTATATATATATATATATATATACATATATTATATACTATATATAATAATAGAGTCTTTTCTTACAATTAAGGAGGTGCTGCCATGTAGGAAAAATGCCCATCTAAAATTCAACCACATTTAAGTTAAAAAGTGATAAATTACATTGTTTGGTAACGCTACAACATCATTTAAAAGAGATAAATTATAATGTTTCACTACGTTAAAACGCTGTTTGGGAGCCCTCTTGGTATAAAAGGAAACTAACCACTTAAAAAAAAAAAAATGCTACACGGAGAAAGGAGAAAGAGAGATCGAGAGAAATAGAGAGACAAAGATAGAGAGAAGGGCCCCACCCGGATCTTCCGCCATCACTGTAAGGGCACCACCCAGATCTTCTACCATCACCGTAAGGGCACCACCTAGATCTTCCGCCATCACCGTAAGGGCACCTGGTAAAGTTCTGTTTTAAATTTAAAAATTTATGGTTTTTGGTTTTTATTTGGAGAATCAATTGGGTGTTAATTATGATTTAGATTGGTATTTTGGGTCAGATTTGGTTTTGATTAAGGGATATGAAGATAGAGGAACCAAGTAGAGTTTGTAGGCTCCAAGAGAGAGAAGAAATATCTAAGGCCGGCCCTTGTTCGTTCCCTCGCCAAACTTGGGCCACTGGAACCGCAAGCACACATGAAGAAAAAACCATGGACCATCAACACTGTTAGGCCATATATCTGCCAACTAGATTGTCAAAATTGGAATGTTACTTTTATTTTCCCATTTTTTAGATTTTGGCATTTGGGTATGAAACGTTACTTTTGATTGAGTTTTTTGTTGATATGTTTACATTTTATTCATTTTTGCTTCGGGTTTTTGGGTTCTCTATCAAAATATTTGTTATCTCAATTTTAGATATTTGCTTTTGTTCTATTTTTTAGATTACAAATATCACTAAAAATATTGATTTCGGTTTGGGTGCGTTTGTTCCTAATCTTTACGAAACCATTGAGATTAAATAAGTATAGGATTGAAATCATTGGGTATTTCCATTTCTAATATTTATTTTCCTTTTTCAATCTTATTTTATGTCTTTCTGCCAGAACATCATACATCCGGATAGAGTCCGTAATGCATAGAGAGACAGGCCATATACCCGTAAAGTTATTGTTTTTGGTTTTTCCCTTTCATTTTCAAATATGGGGATTGAATATGATTTAGGTTTGAATTTCTTGGTTGGGTTGGTTTAGGTTTAGCTATTTCAATTAGATTTGGTTTTGAGTTAGGCTTTCATTAGCATGCCACCGATAGGTAATTTGGCCGATTTTTAATTTTTAACATTTTAAATTATTGTTGTATTATTTTTGGCTTGAATTAGATTGGTTTGGTTTTGAGTGATCATTTACAAAATTCATTACGATTAGTATTTTTTTCTCTTTCAAAAATTGAGATTGTTAAGTTTTTGAAATTGACAAAGACCGATCGACTTTGCAATGCCTAAAATAGTAATCAATATATACATTTTAGTAATATGCTCACAAATTGTTTGATAAAATTCTGATGTTGTTTTTTATTCTAGAATTTATTTTTATTGTTTATAATTTAAGTTTTATGATGTGAATAATTCTCCCAAATTTATTGTTTATAATTCAAGGTTATTTTTTGTTTTCCATGAAGAGTTTGCTAATGACCATATTTATGAGACGGATGGTTTATGTGAATGGAGCATTTTCCTGCAATTGCATTCTTCATATCTGTTTGGTTCTTTAACCTGCTTCTTCAATTGTTTATATATATATATATATATATATACATATATATATATATATATATATATTTATATTTATATATATTGGGATTCTAATCGTAGTGTACTTTTGACGGTTGTTTCATTGTTATAAACTTCAGTATGTGTGTAACTAACTTGATTCTATTTTTTTGGTTCCTAAGTTATTTGGTCTCATTTTTATTTTCTTTTTAAAAATTTAAATATGAAGTGTAGCCCCTATCCAACTTCTTAACATTTATTTTCCTCAACTTTCTATTTCAAAATTCTATAATCAAATATTTTCTTTTATCCCCTTCTGAGTCTAAATGGCCTTTTGTACTAAAAAGAAGAAAGCGACTTCAATGTCTGTTTGCTTTTTTGAATCTATAGTTCTTTGATGTCTCTGTTTCTCCATTTCTTTCTTTGGGGCTTGATTTAATTTTTATTTGATTTAAAGTTTGGTTGAGTGGGCTGTTAGGATATGAGTTGCATTACAACATAATGCTTACCAATTTAAACACTGCTCTTGCAATATATGTACTTTGATTCCTTATACTCATCTAATCTTATCTTCTTTTGTTTCTATATAGCTTAGAGGTTATATACCACATTTGGATGCTAAGATACATTAAGAAAATAACCCAATGTTTCTTTATGTTTCTCTCTCACATTAATTTTCAACTAATCGAATAATTGATCAACATCCTAGGGAAAATAGGATTTGGGTGTATGCTTTTTGGAAAGTAGACTAACAATGAAGTATTCTTGCAACTCAATGTGATTTTGGGTGTCTATTATAAATGAGGTCAGTCATAATTTCTACTTTTGTTAAAGCTGTAGAAGCTATTAGTGCATCCATTGTTGTGTTAAGCGGTAGTTCAAACTTTAAAACTCTCTACAAAATTGCTTGGTTTTTCATAGATAGTCTTAGGAGCTTTATTTTAGTCATGTGTCGATTACTATCTGTTTTCTTGGACCATAATTCATAAGCAAAATTCATTAATCAGTTACTAGACATTGTTGATTAAAATGTTGAAATTCATTAGTTTTACGCTTCCTACGTAAAGATGCATATATATATATGTGCAAGCATGACTATGCCTACAAAACGTATAGTTGCTTTAAAATTGGCAGAACTAAATCTTTACTCAGAATGGCTGCATCCAACCTATTAATGTAAATAATATGTTATTCCTAGGAATCACAATGAATTCCATAACTTGGGTGTGGGTATAATCTAATATATTTGTTTTGCTTATCACTACGAGGGTTGTTGTTAATAGATTTTCTTTGTATCATTGCATCATTTTTGGGATTGTGAGCTTTTTCTTTTTCTTTTTTTGTTTTGCAATTGAAATTTAGGGTCAAGATTAAGATTCAATATCGTTTTTATGGGTTATGACTTATGAATTGGCACTACAAGAAAAATGCCTATTAGCGACCAAGAAATCTTATTTGTGATGGCAAAATAAAGCCTTCACAAATACTTGGTAAAATGTGAAATATTTGTGACCAACAAAAAAAGTTGTCACAATTATGTGTTATAGCCATCACAAATACTAAAATTTTGGAGGGAATTTTCCCTCCATATTATTTGTGAGGGACAATTAAAAATCTCTCGCAAAAGGTGTATTATTTGTGATCGTTAAAAAAACCGTCACTAATACTAAATTATTTGTGAGGGCTAGGATTGACCTTCACAAATAATCATTAAAATATCAAAAATTTTGGAGGGAAATGTTCCCACCAAATTATTTCTGAGGGACAATAAAAATCCCTTGCAAAAAGTTTATTTTTTGTGTGGGTTAAAAATATGCCCTTACTAATACCAAATTATTTGCGAGGGCCACGATTGATCTTCGCAATAAATCACTAAAATATTAATTTTTTTTTGGAGATAAAATTTATTTCTAAATTCAAAGAAAAATAAAAAGAAATGCATAAACATATAGCACTTTGTATTCTTTAGATGAACCTTTTGTTTACAGTCTTAAAAAAAACCTTTTAAATACATCCTATATGTGATACTCCAATTTGATTGATTGTGTGATGTGTGTGGGTGTGTGATGAGTCGCACATCGGGTATTTATAGGGTAGATCTGGGCTTTATTAACAATTACAAGGAGTCTCAATTGTGACTAGTCATTTTGAGGTATAGCGCAGATGTGACTAGCATTTTTTCTTGAGTCATTATAGTTTTACAAATTTTTTTAAAGAATTAACAAAATATTGGGTCCTGTTAACAACACTTGTTAAGAAGGAATAAAGAGAAACTTTTTTGAAAAGTTAAATTGGTTACATAAAAGACAAAAATACCCTTCATCATCTTTTAACTTCTAAACTTTTTACACAATTTTCTCTGTCTCTAATGTTTGAAGCCTTCTTTTTCTTCTTCTCGTCTCACCTCCTTCTCTCTTGGTCTCTCTAACGTTTCAATCCCGGGAAAAAAAAAAAAAAAAAAAAGGTCCACCAACACCACTGCAACCACTAGATTTGTAATCCACCCACCACCAATAGATCCGTCTCACTCCCTCTCTGCTATCTTGGATTCTCTCTCGTATCAACCAAGGCCAAAACCTTGAGCTCCGCCACCGTTTTACGTTAGGCCGTGCTCATCGGCGCCATCACCACCACCTCTATAGCCATCACCCTCCTTTTTCTCTCTCTGCCTTTGGTTCTACTTTTCCTTCCCTTCCCTTATTTTGGTTGTATTTGGGTTGCTATGGTGACTGGGTTCAATTTGGAATGTTAAAAGCTCGACAATTCAGCACTCATTAAGATTGAATTTTTATTAATAAAATATAATTGCTTTTTGAGAGTAGAAAAAAGCGGGGTAATGTGGCATTAAAGTGTCGATAAAGCATAAAAAATTAGGCATTTTTCAATAGGACCAAAATACCCTTTTAAGTTCTTTCATCTTCCTTTACTTCACTAACATTTCTCAATTTGTACTTTTTTTTTTTTTTTCAGATCTACAAAACCACTCAAATGCATCTTATTGTATATATATAGGAATTATATTATGAATCTTATTGTATATCTTCAAGTGTAATCATGCATATGCATGAGGTTACAAGCTAGTATATATAAAATCAAGAGTCAAAGGCCAAAAAACCCAAATAATAAATAAATAAAAATCAAAACGAATAGAGTTGTAACCAAAGACCACAAATCCTAAATAATACCAAAACCAAGACTTCAAGGGCCATTTAAAGTAACCATTCCAGAACATAATCAAAACTTAGCATGAAGCTAATGAATTCTTTGTGGAATCTTTTCTTGTAAGGACAAAACTTAGGTACAGTACTTTAAGTGTTGTTTCTTAGGTTCCCCTTTTAAGATTCAATCATGTGGCTAACTAATTAAAAAATACACTTCCATCCCATGAAAAAAAAAACATGGCGGAATTTTAAGAGAGGAACTTAAGGAACAACACCTAAGTATTGTACCTAAATCTTACCCTTCTTGTAATAGTCCTTTTTTGTTTAGTTGTATTGGGTCTCATTGTCCGCAGCATGACCTGAGTTATACTACTTGTTGGGGAGATAATATTTTCAGGAGATTCCAATCAAGTAATTAATATACCATATTAGAAAATAGTTGTTAGTGTTTAGAAAACTCAAATGTAGAAATTGATATTTTTAACTAGTTATAGAGAAAGAAGGAGACAATCATTTTTGGGAAATTTCAAATTGGAAAATATATCATATCCGTTAAGAGGCTCAAAGAATATATAAGATAGAATTTCAAAGCATTCAACAATATTATGGAAAAATACAAAGGTTATACAACAAAATAAGTATTATAAATAAATCTTAAAAAACATAAAAATGATTTCATGCAAATTATTAGCTAATTGCACGGGGCATTATCTAGTTTCTAGTTAGAAGGCATCCTTTGAACTCCCAAAGGTACTTTAACTTTAACACCTTGAATAGCAGAACCAAACCAGCCGAACTTTACGACCCTCAAAAATGAGAATCAAAGTCACCCTTGACTGCTTTGTTTATTGACTTCATTTTCCATGTCCGGGGATTTTTGCACGATTAATATTAAACTATGTACATGATTGCCTAAGCTACAAGTAGTACAAGTAGTTTACAAGATGGTTTAGACTAGCTTAAGCTACATGTAGTCTATATATAACATTTGGTTAATTTTCTATTTGGACACTTGTCACATCTATATTAGGTAGATTAGAAGTTAGTTAGAGCAGTTTATTTTTTTTTTTCGGCCTCCGATCCTACTATTTAAGGGCAGAGCATCCGATATTTTATTATATTGAAGCATATACAATTATCTCATCTCTCTCATGGTTTTATTGTTGTCCACCATTGATGAAGATTGTATGATAGCTTGCATTCTAACATGGTATCGAAATCAAGTAGTTCAGAGTCTTCATTCTTGGTACACTCTATAATTGCTAGTTGAATTCTTTGTCTTCTTTGTGCATTGTTCTAGATCAAGTAGAATTTTTCTTTTAATTTTATCTTGATTCATGTACAATTTTCTTTCTACTTTGTTTTGATTTTCTTTGCAATTCTTAGTAAATTAAATTCAGAACTTAGGGTTTGAGTAATTGATTTTCACTTGGATCTTGATTTGATCATTGAAAATTCAATTCTCAATTCTTGTAATAGAACCTTAGGGTTTCTATGATTGAATTCATCATCTAAATGCTCAATGCTTCAGAGATTTAGATATAATTCTTGGATTTTGGTTCAATTCTCGTTAAAGAGAATCTTGAAGCTTTCGTTGTTGTTCTTGTTGGATTTTGTTTTAGAATTCATCATTATTAGTCATGGAGTATCAGTTCTTGATCTTGTTTGTAGTTCATCAATTCATCAATTCTTGATCTCTAATTTGAAGAAATGAGCGATAGCACTTCAAGTACCTCGGTTCCAACCATTCAGCCATGGGAAAATTCCTCTAGCCCATATTTTTTGTCTAACGGTGACAATCCTAGTGTGTCATTAGTTGTACAACATCTTCTTCAAGAAAACTACAAACACTGGAGTAGGGTTGTTCTCATAGCTTTGGGTGCTAAATCTAAAATAGGTTTCATTGATGGGTCTCTATTGAAGCCTCAATCTGTGGATCATCCTCTCTACACCGCTTGGTGCAAATGCAACGGCACTATTCTAGCCTGGTTGTTCAATTCTATCTCTAAGGATCTTCAACCAAGTGTGGTTTATTTCAAGATAGCTAGGGAGGTTTGGTTGGACTTACAACACAGATTCTCTCAAGGCAATGGACCAGGCATTTTTGAGTTAAGACAAGAAATTTGCTCTTTAGCACAAGAGGATTTGAGCATTAGTAGCTATTACACCAAGTTTAAGTCACTGTGGTAAGAAACTTTCAGATTATAGAACCTGTTCTTGTGGTCATCAAGCAGAAGATTGTGTTATGTCTTTTCTAATGGGCCTCAATGAAACTTATACCACGCTTAAAGGGCAGATTCCACTGAAGGATCCCATTCCTTCCATGGGCAAGATATTTTCTCTCTTGATTCAAGATGAGAAACAAAGAAAGGTTGGCAAGAAGAATACCATTGAGTCTTCTGCTCTAGCGATCAAGGCTAATGGTTCTAGCAAGTTATTCAACAAAGCTAAGTCCGGCGGACCCACGATTGCACTCATTATGGTGTTTTGGGCCATGTTGTTGACAAGTGCTACAAGCTTCACAGGTACCCCCAGGTTATAAGTTCAAGAACAAGGGTTCACAAGCTACTTCTTTTGCTAATAATGTTGCGGCAGTTGATGCTTCTCTTGATGAAAGTGTCAACTTGACCCATTCAGAGTATCAATAATTACTTAGCTTGTTGAATTCCCACAGTCACTTTGGTACACAAGCACCACCGGGAGGAGGTTCTGACACACACCAAGTTGCCAGTATTATCACTCAGCCTACCATTGCTCTTCAGGGACATGAGGTTTCAGGTATTTGGTCGACTCCTTCCTTAGACTATTCTGTTTTCTCTTCTAGTGTAGTCACAACTCAAATTAGTTCTAGTGATTGGATTTTGGATAGTGCTGTATAGACCATATGATTCATTCCATACATTTTTTTACTTCTATAACCTCCATAGTTCAAATCTCGATTAGTTGCCTAATGGTGACATGGCCAAGGTTTCACATATTGGGACTGTCCAAGTTTCTCCTACTTTGCTGTTAGAAAATCTGCTTTGCATTCCTACCTTATCTTTCAATTTAATCTCCATTAGTAAACCGACTTAATCCTCTTCTTGTTGTTGCATCTTCCTCTCACAATTTTGTATTATTCAGGACTTACAGCTTTGGAAGATGATTGGGTTGGGTAAGAAGCAAGGTGGACTCTACACATTGCAAAGCCAATCTGCTTCTTCACTACCTGCATCTGTTTTCGATGTACTTTCTAAACTATCTAGGTTTTCTTCTTTTTGTTTCAATTCTTGTACATCTGATGTTGACAAGACTAGCCTATGGCATTGTAGGTTAAGTCACCCTTCCCCACAAAGATTAGTCTTGTTGTAATCACTTGTACCAAATGTCATTACTTGCAATATTAACAAAACATTTTATTGTTCTGTTTGTCCTCTAGCCAAGCAAAAAAGGTTGCCTTTTCCTGCATCTATTTCTTCTTCTTCTTCTTGTTTTGATCTGATTCATGTTGACATTTGGGGACCTTATTCAACTCCTTCTTTAAATGGATCTAAGTATTTCCTAACTTTAGTGGATGATCATAGTAGGTGTACTTGGGTCTACTTAATGAAACACAAGTCCGAGACTTTATACTTAATCCAATCCTTTTGTAATATGATTTTTACACAATTTCAAGTTCCTATTAAGCTCCTTAGATCCGATAATGGACCTGAATTTGCTTTAAACTCCTTTTATACTTCCTGTTAGGACATATGTGTTTCACTTGTTAGGAACATATGTCACTATTTTATGTAATTGGCTTATCCTTTGACAAAACGCACTTTACTTGTATTTGGGTAGATTTAGGATGTGTTTAAATACTTCAAGAAACCATGTTTTAAGATCAAGTGTTGAAGCCTTCAAGTCTGTCCAAGAAAACAAGGCGATAGTGCAAATTCATTAAAGCTAGACAATTGGTTCGACTATCGCATCTATCGAGCTTAAGAAAGTTGTTCAAGCCCCGTGTGCTCGACACCTACTCGACATCTACTATTTGTTGAGGTTTAAGAATTTCAGAATTCTGATATGATTCTCTTGGGATCCGTGAATATGTCTTTGGGCTTTCTTTTCTCCTAACCCTAGACATATAAAAAGATTGTTTTAAGGGCCATCAAATAGTTCACAAGTTGCATAAGCATTGAGCAAACTTTGTTCAAGCAAATTGTGACCGGAGACGAAGTTCTTGCCCTAGTTCATCTCTTTCTCTTGAAGAAGTTGCTGTGTATATGCACCGTAGGGTTTTGTGAGCAAGCATCTTCTTAACCTTCATCGTGTGGATGAACTCAAGAACTTTGCAACCAACAATCTTCTTAGTTAGTGATTGAAGTTGCGTCTTGGGATCCGCACAATTGGTTAGTTATGTGCTTGGGAGTCATGTATCGAAAAGGGGAACTGTCACTACAGAACAAGTCCAATTGGGTATTGGGGTAAGGGTTCAACTGTAGGTTTGTTAGGTACTTGGGATTCCTTTACTTATAACCGCTTGTTGTGATAATAGTGGAGTTTCGGGAGTGGTGACCTGACAATCACCCGGTGAGGTTTTTGTCGTTAGGTTTTCCCCATTCGTAAACAAATCACCGTGTTATTTATTTTCCATTGCATAATTAGTTTATTGGTGATTTGTTTGTGCTACTATGCGTTTGCATGATAAATTGATTAATTAATAACTTGGCTAATTAATTAATTAATTTCTATCACAAAGGGTCATTCAATTTGTGGCTTATCACTTCGAAAGGAATTATACATCAGCTTAGTTGTGTGGAAACACCACAACAAAACTCGATGGTTGAAAGGAAGCATCAACATCTTCTTGCTGTTTCCAGAGCTTTGAGATTTCAAGCTAATCTTCCTTTGAAGTTTTGGGGTGATTGTGTTCTCATTGTAACTTACTTGATTAATAGAATTGCTAGTCCTCTTTTGCATGATCTCACTCCTTTCCAAATGTTGCTATGTAAGCCTCCTTCTTATGATCATCTTAGATCTTTTGGTTGCCTTTGTTATGCTTCTACCTTAGCTAGAGATAGGTCCAAATTTGATCCGAGGGCCAAGGCTTGTATTTTTCTTGGTTATCCTTTTGGTACTAAAGGTTACAAGCTTTATGATTTGGCTTCTAGGACATGTTTTATCTCCAAGGATGTTGTCTTCAAAGAGTCTTGTTTTCCTTTTAAACATTGGACTTCTAAATCCACTCCTATTCCTTCTTTCTCATCTTCTGCTTTAGTGTTTCCACCTCAATCTGTTCTGCTTGAATCAAGTTCTTCACCTACTTCTATAGACCCTTTTACTCTTCTTGTTTCTGCAGAATTCACTCCTGCTTTTACCACAGATATTGCAACTCGTCCCGATGAATTTTCGGACCTTGTGCCTCATCCTTCTGCCTTAGAGCAATCTCATTCTACTCTTGATTTACCCGTGCTTCTCAATTCTATTTCTCCACCATCACCTCAGCCTTAAAGAAAATCTTCTAGACCCGACAAAGCACCCTCTTATCTCCTTGACTATCATTGTAATCTAACTTCTACATATGTGTTGGCTTTAGCTTTCATTACTCAGTCACATGATTCCAGTGCTTCTACTCATTCAGGTATTCTCTACCTCATTACCTCTACTTTGTCTTATGATAGACTTTGTACTTGTCATAAGGCTTTTGCCATTTCCCTTTCTGTTTCTAAGGAGCTTGATTCTTATCTTGAAGCCATCTTGGATCCTAGATGGCAAAAGGCAATGCAAGCCGAGTTTGATGCTCTTAAGGCTAACAACACTTGGGTTATGTGTCCACTTCCTCCTGGCAAGGTTCCTATAGGGTGTAAATGGGTTTACAAGGTGAAATTGAAGGCTAATGGCTCTGTGGAGAGGTATAAGGCTCCTTTAGTGGCTAAGGGGTTTACTCAAACCGAGGGAATTAATTTTTTTGAGACTTTTTCTCCTGTGATTAAGTTTGTCATTGTCGGGACCTTACTTGCTCTTGTTGCAATTTTTGGTTGGCATTTGACACAGCTTGATGTTGATAATGCTTTTCTCCATAGTGATCTTCATGAGGAGGTCTACATGCATCCACCACCTGGGTTTGGCGGCAAGGGGGAGGTTTGTAGATTGCTCAAGTCATTGTATGGACTTAAATAAGCTAGCAGACAATGGTTTGCTAAATTGTCTACCACAATTGTTGATCATGGGTTTGTACAATCCAAATTTGACTATTCAGTCTTCACTAGAGTTAAGGGATGCTCTATCATTATCATTTTGGTATATGTTGATGACATCTTGATTGCAAGCAATGATATGGATGCAGTGAATTCTTTCAAACAATTTTTGGATAGTAAGTTCAAGCCTAAGGATCTTGGTACATTGAAGTATTTCCTTGGACTTGAGGTGGCTAGAACTACAAAAGGTATCTCTTTATGTCGGAGAAAATATACCTTGGATCTTCTTGCTGATACAGGTTTGTTGGCTAGTAAACCCGCAAGCACACCTATGGAGCCATTTGCAAAATTCAGCAACTCTATCGTTCAATCGGTTTTAGATGTGTCATAGTATAGAAGACTAATTGGCAAACTTCTTTACTTAACCTTGACCAGGCTTGATATATGCTATTCAATGCATAAATTGAGCCAATTCCTTAGTTCTCCTAAAATTCTTCACTTACAAGCAACATATAGAATCATTAAATACTTGAAGAAAACACCAGGGCAAGGTTTGTTTCTTTCTACAAATTCAAGCCTACAAATCAAGGCTTACTTGTGATCTTGTTGGGCAACTTGCATTGATACAAGAAGATCTATTTCAGGCTTTTGTGTGTTTCTAGGGGATTCTCTAATTTGCTAGAAATGCAAGAAGCAACAAATTGTCTCAAGATCCTCAACCGAGTCCGAGTGCGAGCTATGGCCACAATAACTAGTGAAATTGTATGGTTAGTTGCCTTGTTCAAAACCTTTGGGGTGCATCATACACAAGTCGCTTACCTGTATTGTGATAGCAAAGTCCGCACCGTACATTGCTGCCAATCCGGTGTATCATGAGAGAACAAAGCATATGAAAGTAGATTGTCATTTTATTAGAGAGAAGATTCAAGTTGGTGTTATCAAGACTTTCCACATTCCAACAAAGCATCGATATAGCGATTGCTTTACTAAAGCCCTCGGACAAAGGCGGTTCTTTTATCTTCTTCCCGAGATGAACCTGATAAATATATACATATCATCTTGAGGGGGAGTATTAAACTGTGTACATGACTGCCTAAGGGACAAGTAGTTTACAAGATAGTTTAGACTAGCTTAAGCTATATGTAGTCTGTATATAACATTTGGTTAGTTTTCTATTTGGACACTTGTCACATCTATATTGGGTAGATTAGAAGTTAGTTAAAGCAGTTTTTTTTTTTTTTTCCTACTATCACTACAACAAACTTGAGTTTTTTCAACATATTTTTACCTACGGTCACTAAAAAATGTCAAGAAAAGCTTTTAGTTTCTACACTTGTAATCAACTGTTGATTAAAAAACGAGAATCCACATACTTTTATCAACAGTCGCTAAAAAACGTTGAAAAAGGTTAATAAAGGCTTTAAGTTCCTACAATTGTAATCAACCGTTGATTAAAAAGATAAAATTCATATAATTTGATCAACAGTCACTAAAACATGTTGAAAAAGGAAGGAAATTCACATAATTTTATCAACAGTCACTAAAAATGTTGAAAAAGGAAGGAAATCCACGAAAATCCTCATACTTTTATCAACGTCACTAAACAAATGTTGAAGAAAGGAAAGTATTTATCAACGGTTGTATAAACGTTATTCAGCAAAAAAAAAAAAAAAAAAAAACGGTTGTATAAACGTTGAAAAAGTAAATAGAAATATTTTATTATTTATTATTCCCCTGTTGTACAACAACTCTCTCATTCTCAGTTTCATATCCATAGTCCTCTCTTTCTCCTCTCTACCTCGTTTTGCTCTCGTCATTCTCCAATTGTGAGACCTAGATCGGCTCTTGATCACTCCTCATCTCGTTGATCGTGTGTGTTTGGTTCCGGATTCCTCTCCATCCTCGACGGCACTGCCTCTTCCGCCGCCGCATTGCTCCTCATCTCGGCGTTGATTGTGTGTATTTAGAGTTCCGGATTCCTCTACTTCCTCGGCGGCATTGCATCTTCTGATGCTGCTTCTCCTTAGGTCTCCGCAAGTGCCTGATCTGGACATTCGAACTCATACGCGTGAGAGCAGGGAGGTTAGTTATTTCACATTCATTACTGTGAAATTGAAAATTTGTTAATGAGAAGGTTCATTTTTCATTTGCTTGGGAAATTCTGGGCAAATGATAGGGTTTTGATTTGAATTGTGCAATTTGTAAACCTAAATTTTCTAAACTTGTATGTAGGTTGGATCTGTATTGTGCAATTTGTAGACCTAATTTTTATAGACTTAGTTTGAGGTTGTATAATTTTTTTATTCTCAATGAATGCAGTTTTGGCTACTTATCTCTAATTTGAATGATTATGTTGGCAGTGATGGTTTTGATTGATTTTTTGAATTTTTAGTTAATCTGTATTAATGCAGGTGTCATTTTTTTTTTTTTTTTTTTTTTTTTTTTAATTTTAATTTTAATTTTTTTATCTTATTTATTTTTGGTGGAATGTGTTAGAAACTTACATTACGGTGTAATTGGGTTGTTATTGGGTTCTACCTGTACCTTTTTTTTTTTTTTTTGAGAAACTGGTTCTACCTGTACATGGATCTATAAGGTCAAACTTGTGAGAGTGCTCAAATGACGTGGTTTGGGATGTTAGTGGTTCAAGTCCACCTGGATCCTCTATTTTAAAGTTGGATATTTAGAAAAAATTTAGATACACTTTCCAAGTGTATAAATTCTCCAATTAAATTTAAACATCCAAATTTTCTTTAGAAAATATCATACTGTTTATGTTGTATTAATCAATGGAGATGTGTGTAAATTTAACTAGGAACTTAATTTACTGCATTTGAGGATTAGTACTTAATCTTCACTCTAGATATATTTGTGGTGGACACTTATAATATCTTCAAGTGGGAAAGCCATGAGGAATTACTGTTGAGCAAGGGTTTATTTCAGCTCTTGAGAAGAAAAAAAAAAGGATTTAAATATTTAGGAGTTGTGCTCAATATTTAGGAAATATTTAGTAGTTCATTTTCCAATTAATTAGTTTAAACAGTGCATGATACAATATGCTTGACATGAATATTTTCTAGGCACATCTCATGGTGTTAGATTGGTGCATTGGTGCACAATCTTTTGCTCTTAATTAGCTCACAACTAGAAAACATAAATATTTTCCTTGGTTAATAATTTAGTTTTCAGTTGTATATCCAACTATATCACATACGATGATTCAATTTTCATTGTATTTCAATCACATTGTAATTGGTTTTAGTATATGCTAAGAATTTGGGAATTTTTTTTTTCAAAATGTATTGTCCACCTATTGTTATTTTTTGGCAGTGTTACTGGTTTTGTCTACATGTGTGATTAGGATTCTATCCCACCTTGGAAAAGCTGGCCATAAGGAGCCGAAGACAAGGCCCAAAAGTACTGAAAATAAATACAAGGTAAACTTAGTTCCTTTGTACTCCATACTAATAATCCTTTTTCGTCTTTTTTATCTGACATCAAGTGTTTGGTATATGTCTTTGTCATCATGGATATTTGGCACCTAATAATAGTAAAATAATATCTATGTTAGGGAAGAAGATTTACATGATGTTAAATTTTTAAGGGGAGGGTTGAGATTCTCAAAACCAAGGATAAACGCTGCCACATAAGCATCAAACTAATCAAAGCCAACAGTATCAAAGTCTCAGACACACCTGATTCCCTCTCCATTCGAAGACCAAACATGAAAACTAAAAAGAGTGGCATTGTGTTTGGGAAAGTAAAAAAAGTCATTGTGTAGTGTAGATTGTTGGTTAACTACATAAGGATGGGATTAATTTGTGTAGTAGTAAAGCGCATGGAAAGAGTTTAGACACCATTAGAGTTTGGACACCATTATAGAATACCAAACATATTTTGGATTTCAAAGGGGTTTGTTAAGTTGGCTTGGAACAACTTGCGTTCTACTAAGAGTGCATACTCGGAATTTTTGGCACATTGAAATGTCTTGTCTACTAAGAGTGCATGCTAGAGTTTTCATTTGCTTTTTTAATTTTTTAGCGATTTAGTATTTTAGTTGATTGTAGTTTGATTGCGAGTTCATGCTGGTAACATCATTAGTTTTTGTGGTGTGTCATGTAGGCGAGGAGAAGTGTTGGGATTTTCTAATGGAAGTGAATAGAGGCAATCTAGTCCACATTGAGAAAACGTGAGTAGAGTTGTTATTTTATTGATATATGAAGGAATCACATTCATATATAAAACTCCATTTCTTTGGTAATACTTAACGTAGTTGTTATTGCTTTATTTACCTCTTTTCTGACAAGGTAGACTTTAATTTCTTCATCTTTTGTAGATTTGAATTTTGGTTAATGTTTTGATGAAATATTTGCTTGCTTCTTGCCTACAGAATCTTACAGATAAGATGGAGATCTACTGTAATGAGAAGCTCAAGGCCTTATTTGACGGTAAAAGGATAAAGTTGGATTCTTGAAAATTGGAAAACTGCAAACTTTGTTAAGACCAGTAACTGCAATCTCAAATGTTTGGCTTAGGATCAATGGCCCCACCTTATACCAATCAAATCTCTTTTGACATTTCTCCTTTGTCATTTTTGATGTTACTGTGTTACTTTAACTTTTGTTTGAGTGAATCCTCTGGGCTGGAATTGCAACTTAAAAAAGTTTTAGCTGTACACGTTGTAAAAGCATTTAGAAAAATATATTAGAACATGTAAAAATCATTTGGGAAATTATATTGATAGTATTAATGCAATTGTGTATGTGTTTATATTTTACATCAGGTTATTAAATTTTGTTCAACGTGAAAGAGTGCATCCAAATTTATTTATTTTGTTTTTTTTTATAAAAAAAAAACTTATTTCAACATTTACAAACTGTTGAAACTAATCGCAAGATACCATTTATCAATGGTTGAGTGCATGTGGATAAAAGTAATAAGCAATATCACTTCGACGTTTTTTAACTGTTGATAAATGTGTAACGGTTTTTTTTCAACGGTTGCATAGGCCGTGAAAAAATATTCTCGACATAGTTTTTAGTGATGGATCTCGACAGTCATTTCAACTGTCAAAAATGCTTTTTTCGACTGTTTTTAATACTTTTTTCAACGGTTTCAACTGTTGAACATTACCAAATTTCTTGTAGTGTATATAAGGGTAGAGCATCGGATATTTTATTATATTGAAGCATATACAATTCTCTCATCTCTCTCATGGTTTGATTGCTGTCCACCTTTAATGAAGATTGTATGATAGCTTGCATTCTAACAGTTAACGTAAAAAGAACTCTAGAAACTCTGGGAATGGAAAACGAAGTTAATAAACAAATCTGTATACAGTAATCATTAATAATTATATATATATATATATATATATATGGCTTTCTACACCTGAGCTTTCTTGATCATAAACACACAAGCAAATAGCTCATAGTACCAGACTCGCCATAGCTCTAGTTCACATATTTACTTGGTCATTTCTGTACATTCTTGAAATAAGCAATGACCATGAGAGTGATATGTACTGCTTAAGGTCCATTAATGAGTCACTACAAGACCCTCACAACCACTTCAAATATTCATGGGACTTCAGCAACCGCGAAGAAGGTTTCTTCTGTAATTTTGTTGGGGTCCACTGCCAGATGCCTGACTCCGCTATTGAAAGAAGAATATTAAATATCGATCTCAGGAGCAAAGAACTTAAGGGCAACTTCCCTCGAGAAATCAAAAACTGCTTATTTTTGACGCATCTCGACTTGTTAGGTAACGAGCTTTCAGGCACCATCCCTTCTGACATATTTGACTTCCTTCTGTTTCTGAAATTCCTTGATCTCTCCTCCAACAACTTTACTGGTGAAATCCAAAAGAGCTTAGTGAATTGCCATAGTCTAAATGTCCTTAGACTTGACAACAACCGGCTAACGGGACTTATTCTTCCAAAAACGAACCAGAATTGGAGTCTTGACAAGTTTAGTGTTGCTAACAATCTCTTGTCAGGGCCGGTGCCTGTGTTTTCCTATCATAAAATTCCCTTAGAGAGTTATGCAAATAATCTGGGACTTTGTGAGGCTCCATTGGAACCTTGCTTGCCTTCTCCTAAGAAGTTTACTGTTCTATTCAAAGAAGGATTTGTGGTATAGGCTGGAGTATTGCTATGGTCTCGGTGGTAGTTGTTATGTTACGAAATACGCTAAGATTTCTTATGAAAAAGGCAACAACCAAGAAGAACAAGAAAATAAAGAAAGCAGTGATTGAAGGAGCCCGATGGTGTTTTACTGATGAAAGAAGTAGGAATATGATGGTAATCTTTCTTATGAGATGAGATTTATTACTTGTTTAATATTTGCAGATAATGCTCCTCTCATATGGGCATAGGCCCCACAAGATTGGGACCCATTTGTATGTGAGAGGTGTATTGTATGCAACTATTATACAATATATCACCTCCATGAAATGATCTCCAATGAGATACTCTCTTCCCAATTTTTCATGAGTAGGCACTTCGTACAACCACTGAAAAGAAACATCTATGTTAAATTTATTTATTTATTTTTATAAATTTTGATTAGCACAAATGAAAAATGGCAAATGATTTGATCCACAGATGTCTCGGATGGAGAGAATGGTTATTAGAATGAGCTTTACAAAAATTAGTCAGGCGACTGGCAATTTCAACACACACAATGTCATTGGATTGGGAAAGATTGGGATGATGTACAAGGCAGTGATTCCAAATTGCTGGCCTCTTGTGGTTAAGAGGTTAACTAATTGTCAATCTCATGAGACACAATTCCTATTTGAGCTATTAGCTTTGGGCATATTGAGACATGATAACCTGGTTCCCCTCCTGGGATATTGCAATGAATAGAACGAGAAACTTCTGGTGTACAAATATATTTTGCATGGCAACCTTTATGATTGGCTACATGTAGGAGAAGGAGAACACAAGGATAAGATATTGGAATGGCCTTCAAGGACTAAAATTGGGATTGGGATAGCAAGAGGCCTATCATGGCTTCACCATAAGTATGATTTCTGAGTGGTCCATCTCAACTTGGGTTCAAACTCTATCTGGGGGGGGTGGCAAAAATATCAAGTTCTGGTGGGATAATGTTCACAAATTCAAATGTCATTGACACAAGCAATAGCTCTTTTGTAGATAGTGGGGTATGGGAGTTGGGTTTTGTTAAAAAGGATGTCTATGACTTTGGAATTCTGCTTCTTGAGCTAATTACAAGGAAGGAACCCATTGAAATTAACAGTTTTTCATATGATTTTAATGGGAGTTTGTTTGATTGGATAACTCACATTTTGAGAAATTCATCTGATATTTACAGTGTTATTGATAATTCTTTGATTGGTAGAGGATTTGATGGTGAAATCTTTGAGTTACTTAGAATTGCATGTACCTGTCTTAACCCCTTCCCTAGTCAAAGGCCAACAATGCTTGAATTGTACAATACAATAAGTACTGTTGGGGAGAGAGATGGCATCACAAATGACTCTGAGATATTGATGCAACCTCAAATTACTATTGCAAGTAGCTCAATTGAAATCAATATAATAAGTACTTTTGGGGAGAGATATGGCTTCACAAATGACTCTGAGATATTGATGCAATCAAAAATTGCTATTGCAAGTAGCTCAAATGAAATCGTTGAGGAAGAAATTGCACAGACCCATTGAAGCATGGCATACGAAGTGTAGCTTTCACATTTCGAAATATACGTAACATATTTGCTGTCCCAAACGTTATTTGGGTTACGTTTTCTTAATGGAATCTTTTTCTGTCCTTCACCGTCTCTTTGTTATCTTTATCCCCTGAAATAAGAATATAAAAAAGAAAAAGAAAAAATGATTCTAGAGGTTTTGGAGCCACTGCATTAGGAAGGAGAAACCAGACATTTGTTGAGGTTACAAAGAGAGACTAGTTGTATAAATATTTTGCCAGTAGACTTTTGAAATTGGTTCTTCCAGTGAATTTTCTGTGCAATTGGATACTGGAGTGGTTTTTCTTTGAAGGAATTCTTCAATGGTTTTCCATTTGCCAAAACGTTGTGCTTGGTTATTGGTTATTGCTTTGTGCACTGGGTACAACTTAAAAAGAAAAGAAAATTATCTTCTTGTGTATGGAATTCCTAATAAATTTGTGTGATCTATCAATAAATCCACCATATTATTATTTGAGGTGAAAATAGAATTTTCCACTTGGTATTAAATAAGATTTTTTCAACATTATAAATCACAAAAAGGATTTGAACATAAAGCCCCTTTTCAATAAACTTAACTCTGCCTACGAAGTTCTGTTGATTAAAAACTTTGAGGATAAATACGAATAGGAACAAAAAAAAACAATTGCACAAAACCGATAGTCCTTTCGGTGTATGCACTCACACAATTTTTGGACAGAATTAAGTTGCACCGACACAAACACGGGTGCGGATACGACATGGGTACAGATACGGGGGTATGACAATTTTTGAAAAATAAGGGTGCGACACGGCGTGAGTATGGTAATTACATAATTAATTAAATTTTTTTTATTTAGGCATATTTTTTAATATTTTTAGACATAAAATACGTTTATGTTGGAAGGGACATACCAAATGGCCCTAAAAAATGTCAAGTTATGGTTAAGCCCATTTGACTATCCAATAAATTGTTTATGCCAAAGCCAATTTGAATATTCAACTATTTATGAAAATTTTTAAAATAAAATAGGTGTAAATGCACTTTTAGTCCCTACGTTTTGGCTTTTTTCCATTTTGGTCCCTACATTTTCATTTTATCACTTTTAGTCCCTAAACCAATTAACGAGTGACATTTAAGTCCTTACCGTCGACCAACTAACAAAAAAAGCTAACGTGGTGATAAAGACATTAAAATGATAATTAAAAAAAATTTATTTTGGCATTAAAAAATGCCACATCAGTATCTAAATTAAAAAAAATTAATTTATTAATTTTAACTAAATGAAAAAAATTAAAAAAAAAATCACATGAATGGAGATCTAAGTGTGTCTTGAATAAGAACAAAAACCCGGATCTGACACACAAACAAAATTATTTGTCTCTCTTGGAGTCTTCTTTAAACTCAATCTTGAAATTTCTTCTTGGTTCTCATTCTAATGGTTCCCACGCCATCTTCAAAAGTAAATCAAGCCCACCCGACACAGATCAAAACACCACAATCCCGGTTTTGTTTGCATTACAACAATGCAAACAAACCAAACCCATCTTCGAATCCAAACACACAGGCCAAAGAAACCCCACACACACAAGAACACTTGGTCAAAGTAATTGCTCGGATCTGAGACTACCAAGATTGGAAAGAAAAACCCACTTCGATTTTGAATGTTAATTCAAACATCCATTCCATTTAGGTTTGAGCTGATTTTGGCTATCGTGTCCTTAGCCTAGATGGAGTTTCTCTCTCCGAAGACCAAGAACTTGATCTCTTCTACAAGACGTTCATGGAGTCAAGATCTAGGAGAAAAATGCACCATTATGTTGTACGGTCCAATGGGTTCGGGCAAGAGTCACACCATGTTCAGGTGCTCGAAGTAGTCGGGGATTGTGTATAGGTCTTTGAGGGATATTCTCGGTGGTGGTGAGGAAGAAAGCTAAATTTTTTGGATTTATTTTGTGTTTGTTTCCTAAGAAAATATAGGTTTATGGGTTTGTTGGAGATTGGTTTGTTTACTGGGTTTATGGGTTTGATTTGTGAAAATCATGTGGAATAGTGATTTGTTGGAGAATTCGGTCTTGAACGGTTGTTTGTTGTTGTTGTTGTTGTTTATTTTATTTTTTTAAAATTTCTGGGTTTGTTTTCTTGTTATTCTTGTTCAAGGCATTCTCAATTCATGTGATTTTTTGTTTTTAATTTTTTTTTCATTTAGTTGAAATTAATAAATTAATTTTTTTTAATTTAGATGCTGATGTGGCATTTTTTAATGCCAAAATAGATTTTTTAATTATTATTTTAATGTGCCATCAGCCATGTCAATTTTTTCTGTTAGTTGGGTGATAATAAGGACTTAAATGTCACATGTTAATTGGTTTAGGGACTAAAAGTGGTAAAATGAAAATTTAGGGACCAAAATAGAAAAAAGCCACAATGTAGAGACTAAAAATGCATTTATGACAATAAAAAATAAACAAAAGCTAGAGGAGTGGTTGGATAAAGAATTAAAAAATGGATTAAATAAAGAACAAAGCCCAATAAAATTTTGAAAAGAGTGATTGATAGTTGACAGTTGACAGCATGTATTTAGTCAAAATTTAAAAATAAAGAATAAACAAAAGATAGAAGAGTGCATAGACAAACCATTAAAAAAATTGATTAAACCCAGTGAAATTTAAAAATGAGTGTTTGACAGCATGTATTTAGTGGTTGACAGAATGCAAGCTGTCAATCATCTTCAAAGAGACCAGAAGACTCTAGAGTTCAAAGGAGAAAACTGCAGAAACAACAAATGAAAAAAACACAGAGAAAGAGAAAATGTAGGAACAATAGTCGGCAAAAACGCAAAGAGAGAAGGCGAGCGAGACTAAAAAGAAGAGTAAGAACAAATAGTGGTGCGATCTCAATGTCTAAGGTTGAAGCTTCATCAATGGCTAAGCCTGTAAGTACCAGAAAGGGAAAAAAAGAAAAAAAGAAAAAAAAGAAACTCTCAATCAACTGAACCTGCGAGAACCGTGTCCACACCGTGTTGGTGCCATGTCGGAGAAGCAAAAAAAAAGACACCGCTCAAACATCGGAGTCCAAAGAGTCTTACCAATATCGGTGTCTCTCACGTGTTGGACACCATTACTTTGCCAAAAATGGCGTGTCGGTGCAACTATCTCATTTTCATCGACTTCGTGTTCCATGCCCTGGAGTCTCAACTAGCGTTCTTCACGGTGCAATGACTTCGAAAATTAGACTCAACAACCACTTTTGGTAAATTACTTATCTAGTAGTTTAGACCGAAAAAATATTAAGTACTCCCGAAGTACCATAAATGCGTATTTTCTCCTCTCACATGAATTGTGAGTCTTACCATAAATTTAATTAGTGAGACTCACAATTATGTGAAAGGAAAAAGTATGCATTTATAGTACTTCAAGATTACTCAATAATTTTCCACTTAGCTTCAATTTTTATACATTCTTTGAAGCTCCAAGAATTAATGGAAATGATCTATCTTCCAATCTACAATTTCCTGGAAAGGATTATTTTAGACCATTATACATATGCTCTAGGCCTTTTTTGAGTTTTTAATGCCAAACAGCACAAGGCAGGGTGTATATAATGGACTGCTTTTCTGGGTCGAAAGCCTTGAATGAGACTTTCTGAATTCAGCTCACTCTTTCCTTAGTTAGCCTGAATTACCCAAAAAAAAAAAAAAAAAAAAAAAGCCAAAAAGCTTTGAATTTCACAAACGATTTGGATAGGTTTCGGAATGTGATCTTATTATCAAAGCTTCTAGCTGTAATAGTTTTTGCATTTGCACATGATTTGGTGATTTCTTCAATGACCAGTACAGTACTACTCCATCGTCCACAGTTTTTCAAAAACAACTTCACCGACACCGTCCAATATAATCTCATAGACTCGTATCTTCTTTGTTCCCAATTCCCATCAAACCAACCAAAGTAAACCGGGTCCATCTGAACAACTACGTTAGACTGATATCTTCCCCTTTTTCCTTTGCGCTTTTGTAAATCGAGCAAAATGAAATGATTTTTCTTGTTGGATTTGAGATTTATTTCTTTTTAACTATAAAATATAGGAGAAAGATCGCTTATAACTTTATTTAATATTTTCTTATTAGATGTGAATCTTGTAACCATAAAATATATGACAAAGATCGGTTATAACTCCATTTAATAATTTTTTTATTAGACATGAATTTTAACAAATTCATAGATCAAAAATTAATAACTATGCTATCAATTAAATGTTTAAATTTTAAGATTTTACAATTCAAAATCATGTATAAAAATAAGTTTATAGATTAAATAGTAAATAAAATCTTATTGATATGCGTGTTAAGAATAAAAAAAAAAAATGCAATTTAATAGTTAGATTTTCAAAATATATAACTATGTTAATAATTTAGTAAGAATTATAGTCAATGATTACAAACTAGTTTATAACTAAACTTTTTCCTAGAATATATCGGTAGCCATCTATTTTAAGTTTAGGTTGATGTTCAATTCTAAAATCCAAACTTGACATTCAAAATTAAATTGTAAACAGCAGCTTGGCCCAACACACATGACTGCTCTTCAGAAAAACAGAACAAATCTAGACGTAGTCGTTTTCACTTTTTAGGATTGTAGCCAACATTGACTCGAGAATTGACTGTCTGTAAGAAGAAAATGACGTTTTAGCCTTTTAGGTAATCTAATGAATAATAATTTTATTATTATATAGTTTTACCTATAATGTTTGCTTTTAATAATTATATTCTTTATCATCGCACCAATACACTAATCAATTTTTTTGTATAGGCGAAAATTAAATCCTAAATTTCTTATTTAACCATAAGAGACTTTATTAATTATGCTAACTAAAACCCACCAAACGAGTAATAATTGATGTCTACATTGACTCTGTGATTGACTCTTTGTTAGAAATAATAAAAAGCTGGGGTAACAAAACAAAAAAAGGTTGTAGCTTTTTCATGGCCAAAAGAAAACGAAAACAGGCATGTTTCTTCTCGGAAAATGCAAGGAACCACCCTTTTCTTGTTCTTATTTTATACCCAAGATTAACATACTGAATATTTTACGAAATTAATATTTCAATAAAAAATAATAATTTAGGGTTTCAATGTCTTGGATCTCTATTGATTTAATATTTTGGGGCATTCTTGAACATGGAAAAAAGGAAAACATGCACATGTTTTTCTTTTAAAAAAATTAGTTATCATTTTACATTCTTAGCAAATTTAACAATTAAAAAAAAATTGGGGCCTTTTCTTACTTTAATAGAGGCCTTAAAATCTTCATTAAAAATTTGGGACAAATTAGGGGGCCTAAGTTGCTTAGGGTTTAAGCTAGCACTGTCGAAACCTGATATGATCCGTAACCCGATAAACCCGACTTGAATCCAACTTGACCCAACTTGTTTCTAGGTCTACTTCACATATTTGCTTGCACTGGCGGCTCCACGTTAGTGCCAAAGTGGTCACCAGGACTACCTTGATCGAGGAAAAAAAATCATTATTACATATAAAATTTAAAAATTTTATGATTTTTTTTACCCTTAAAAAAATGTGTGACCAGCCTAAATTTTTTTAAGCTTAATATAATTAAACTTAGGACAAAGTTCAGCAACAAATTAACTTGGTTGTAGACTAGGGCTACAACTCCACTTGATTTTTTTATTGGATACGAATTTTGACAAATCCACAATTAGAATTTTTTTTTTTTTTCTTGTATCCTCCATGCTTGCAAAACTTCAAGAAGATCAAAGATCAAAGATCAATAACTTATGTTATCAATCAAATGTTTAAATTTCGAGTTTTTGTAGTCTAAAATTATACGCAAAAAATAAGTTTATGGCTCAAATAGTAAATATCCAATTGACATGAAATTTGACATGCGTTTTAAGAATATACAATTCAATGATTAGATTTTCAAAATATGTAACTATGTTAATTTGTTTAGTGAAAGTTGTAGTCTTAGGCTATAACTAATGGTCTGTTTGGATTGAGGGGGAGGGAAGGGAAGTAGAATAGAGTAGATTTAGCACAAAATTACATTATTTTTAACCAACTCTACTCTACTCCCCTCCACTCCTCCTCCTTCCCCTCTCCATCCAAATAGACCATAAGTTTGTAGTCAAATTTTGTTCCTCCTAACAATATATTGGTTCCTTACAAAAAGAAAAATCCAAGAAAAATTCTATTTAACTAAAATTTTGAAAAAGATGTAGCTTGCAGCATTGATAATGAGATTATCATGTAACGATTTCAAAATAAAAAAAATCTGTAGAAGAAAATTGTAAGGTTTCATGTATTTGGTTTTTATTTATTTATTTATTTTTTCTTTTTATTTTTTGTTGTTGTTAATATATAAATTTATCTTTTTATTAGATTTTGTTTAATTTAAATTTCTTCATGAACACCCTGAAAAAAAATTCCTAATGAAGCCACTGTTTTATTGTTCTATGCAAAGAAGGATTTGTGGTAGACTAGATTGACGCTATGTTCATGATGGTGGTTGTTATGTTTCGTAATACGCCAATATTGCCTGTGAAGAAGACAATAACCAAGAAGAACAAGAAATTAATGAAAGCAGGAACCCGATGGAGTTCCACTGATGAAAGAAACATGAACATGAAGGTAATCTCTTAGAGCCTGTTTATTTCTATTTTCATGTTTCTTTTGCCCAATAAATGAAATTATTTCTTTGAAGTAAAATTTCAAATGCTTAAAAATATTACTAAAGCAAAAATTATCTCATGACACGTGAACAGAACTAAAAATACATTACAAATATGTTCAATTTAAATTTAATATTTTATATATAAGTTTTTATATAAAACTGTTAATAATTTATGACATATTTAATTTTATATGAAAGAAATGAGTATATAAATTTATGATGTTATAACCTGCAAAAAATTTGAATTAACAATTTTTCTATAAATTTTAGTTAGTTTCCTCACAAAATATAAAAAATTTTCTCACCTTTTTCAAGCAAAATAGAAAAATAATTGTTAACTACATATGAACGTGTATGTGTGTTGTATATATGGTATATACGAGATATGTAATATATAATATTTGAAAATGAAGAGAATTCAATCAAAGATTTTATGTGAATCCTTAAAGAGCCGTTGTAGCGAAGGTCTTGAATAGTCAAAGCTTTAGTCAGCCGGTCCAATCCTTAGTGGATTAGTATTCAAAGAAGATATTATTAGTGGATTACTGCTTGATTGCAAGTCGATCGGTTGAGTTTATGAATTCGACCGGTCGAAGTGTGTTCTTAATTAGTTGAGATGTGAGAAAAATAGTTTTTGCAGACTTTTAATGTAACGGTTTTGAAATGTTTCAAATGGCAACTAAAGTTCTAGGAATTTTTTTTGGAAATTAAAACCAACCAAGGTATTTCTCCAAAGTTGCCTATTGAAGGGCTATTCACCATTGTCAATAAATAGTGATCTATATTCATTTTAAGAGTGAGCTTCTCTCTTCTCTTAGAAATACAAGAAATCCTCTGAGTATTCTTCAAAATTGTTATTTGTAAAACCTAATATACTTGGTTGTATTCTTGGACAAATTTGCAAGAACTGTTAGCAACACTTTTGGGGGAAAAAATATTGTCTAAGGAAAGCATTTCCTTTGTGTCCCCAAGTCAACAAATTTTATGTTTGATCTCTAAGTTACTATGATCTTTCCATTGTTCATATTCAAATTTCACACCAGTGTGTTTATCAATTTATGATATAGGTTTATACATATCATTTTGGTGCTAAAGTTAGTCTCCCAAGGGAAGATTTTTGTCTCAGTCCCAGTTGGAACTTAGAACTTTCCTTGCATTTGCATGATCATTACTTTTTTGACGTCGATCTTTCCTAGATGTTGATTTTCTCTTAAAATACACAAGCGACGGAAAAGATGGTCTTATATTTAGTTTGCTTGCTTAGTTTGCTTCTCCAAAGCACAAGGCTCACAAACTTCAAATTTGTAGTTCTTGGCACTCAGAAACAAAGTATTATCATTGGCATGCTCCAAAAGTCTATTAGTGTCTCAAGTAACCTCCCCAATTGTATCTGATATTTTAGTTACTCCACCTACAACAAGACTCCTTTAAGGAATTACCAGAGAGCTTTATATTCACTACTAATATCAACTTCCAAATTTTTTAAATCAGCAAGTATTTTATTGTAATCATTCAAGTGCTCGGACATAGAAATACCTGCATAATATTGGAAACAAAAGAGCTTCTTCTTCAAGTAGAGACGATTCTCCACACTTTTGGTCATGTACTTCTCCTCTCTAGGTTTTTTATCTTAAAACTATTGGTTTTATTGGTTTTCCTAAGTCATCATATTCTTGTCTTCTTTACTTTTCTACACTAAGTAATATGATTGCATGAGTTCAGGGAACCACATTTTTTATTAAAACACACACACACACACACACTCTAATTTTAGCAATTTTGTTCAATAAAATTACATTTTCCCCCCCTTAACAATATCATTGATTTTTTTTTAGAGTAATGTTACAGGCACAAATTTATCTACAACATTTTTACAAACCGTTGAGGTACAAAGTCTTATTGGTTCGCGTTTGGGCCCTCCACTTACATTATTTTTTTACTTGTCAATAACCACTCACCATATTAGCAATTTGTAAAAAAAAAAATTATAACTCTAACATTTTCCTCATTTAAAGGCCATTAAAAAATTTATAGATCTAAAATCTAAAACAAAATATACAAGCCCCAAAAAAATTAGCGCAATAACAAAACTTAACAATAGTAAAGTTAAAAATAATTAATTCTAATTAACAAAGTTTACTCAAAACAAACAACCAATCCTTTAAAAAGTTTTAAACAAAATAATTATACCTTTACCTAGCAAAAAGCGCACACATCAAAAACTAAAAAAAAAAAAAACCACTTAGACAAGAAGCAGAAAAGCCAATGGTCAGAGCCCCCCCCAACTTCAAGTCCTTTCTTCATCCCCGCATGAGTTTAATCTAGATCTGAATAATTAATCTAAGTAACTACTTAGCTAATTAACTTCAAGTCCTTTCTCCGCCCCTGCATGAGTTTAATCTAGATCTGAATAATTAATCTAAGTAACTACTTAGTTAATTAATTAGGTTAAACAAGTCTAGTTTGTGAGGGTCTAAACAAAACAAACAATTGGAAATTTCTATCACAACCAAACCCCTCCCCTCCCTTTCAACTCCTAGGTGCTTAGGTGCCAATGGACCATCAATGTGGTCAGCAGTTGAAATATTGGTTAATTGTTCAAAGTATCAAAATTTTTTTTTTTACTAGCTTCGGTCTTTGATATATTATACTCTATTTTATAATTCCCTTTTAAAGTTAACAACTTTATGATTTTTATTTTTTAAAATAAATAAATAAACAGTTAACAACTTTTTTGTGTTAGGCTCGAATATATGTTTTGCTAAACATGTGTTGGGCTTCACTCAATAAAGAGAAATTTGGTTCCATATGGATCTTTTTGTTAGACGCTGGCTTCATTTCTTTGTAACTATAAAGATTGTGACCCGCATTGACTCTGTGATTGATCATTCGATAGAAGAAAATGTTGTTAGCCTATGTAAGAGGCTTGTCCTTTTTTCAAGATGCAAGGGACCACGCGCTTTCTCTTTTATAGCCAAGAATAAGTGTAAAGTGGTTCACATTTGGCCTTACTCCTTTGAGTACTGATTACATAAGCAAAAGATTTTACAATCTAAGTTTCTTTTATTATTCCATCTAGTTCCTGTGATCTTATTTCGTACGTGTCAATACTCATGCTGCTAAAATCTCAAACCCAAATGGTTCTTAATTCAAGAGCTCTTGTTTTGCTCCACATTCTTGTCTGGTCATTGCCAGATACACTTACCCTGAGTTCTGGTACCCTGAACGATATCTCTTGCTTGAAATCTATTAGAGATTCCTTGGAAGATCCTCTCAATCACATAGCCACTTCTTGGACCTTCAACAACCTCACAGAAGATTCTATCTGTGGATATGTTGGGGTCAGTTGTTGGTACATATCTGAGAGTAGGGTTCGAGGTGTGCAACTGGCCAACATGGGGCTCAACGGCAAGTTCCCTAGGGGCCTTGTGGACTGCAGCGAACTTAGAATCTTAGACCTTTCAGGTAATGTAATTTCAGGATCAATCCCACGTGATATCAATGAAATGCTGCCGGCTGTAGAAGTGCTCAAACTCTCAAACAATAACTTGTCTGGAGAAATCCCATCGAGTATAGGTAATTGCTCTAATCTGGAGGTTCTCATACTCGACAACAACAGGCTAACGGGTCAAATACCTCAGCAACTCAACCAGCTCATCCGTCTAGAAGTCTTTAGTGTTGCTAATAATTTGTTGTCAGGGCCAGTGCCAGACTTTGTTAACATCACTACAATCAAGCCTGAGAGCTATGTAAATAATAGTGGGCTATGTGGAGGGCCTTTGGAATATTGCCGTAAAAAGCATAGATGGAGCTTTGAAATTTCTTTCAGGAGTGGGTTTGTAGTTGGTTTTGTGGTTTTTGCCTTTTCATATACAGCTTTTTTTACCTACTATTTTAATCTTTGTGTGGGATCAAACAAGAGGAATAAGATAATGCCAACAAATACTACAGAATTGACAGTGACCGGGAAGAACATCGCTGAAAAAGTTGATCAAGTTACCCAATTGATGAAGGTACTTTTTCTCACTCTATTAGAAGTGCTAGGGGCAAGTAAATATATAATAAGGGAGAGTGCAAAGTTACATGAGATATTGATTGTAAAGAAAAATCAGTTTTTTTGAAAAATTAGTTGAAATGATAGTTTCTTACAATGATTTGTGATTGGTGTATTGCTTTGTTATGTGTTGTGGGTCAAATAACTGTTATATATACATGGCATTTAGTCTATTCCACGAATTTGTTGATATATATATTTTTATTTGAGAAGCAAAAAAAAAAAAAAAAAAAAAAAATTTGTTAGTGATAAATGAGATTATTTCTTTGAAGTAAAATTTCAAATGCTTAAAAATATTACTAAAGCAAAAATTAACTCATGACGCGTGAACAGAACTAAAAATACATTACAAATATGTTCAATTTAAATTTAATATTTTATATATACTATTTTTTTTTTTTAGGTTTTTATATAAAACTGTTAATTACTTATGACACATTTAATTTTATATAAAAGAAATGAGTATATAAATTTATGATGTTATAACCTGTAAAAAAATTGATTAACAATTTTTCTATAAATTTTAGTTAGTTTCCTCACAAAATATAAAAATTTTGCTCACCTTTTTCAAGCAAAATAGCAAAAGAATAGTTAACTACATATGAACGTGTATGTGTGTGATGTATATATTGGTATATACAAAATATGAAATATATAATATTTAAAAGTGGAGAGAATTCAATTAAAGATTTTATGTGAATTCTTAAAGAGCCGTTGTAGGAAGGTCTCGAAAGCTTTAGTCGACTGGTCCAATCTTAGTGGATTAGTATTCAATGAAAATATTCTTAGTGGATTAGTGCTCAATTGCAAGTCGATCGGTCTAGTTATGAATTTGACCGGTCTAGGTGTATTTACAATTAGTTGAGATGTGAGAAAAATTGTTTTTGCAGACTTTTAATGTAATGGTTTTGAAAGCATTTTCTTTGTGCCTAGGGCCAGCCCAAGATAATTTGAGGACTAAGGCAAAAAATTTAAAGTGGTCTTTTATATCTAAATATTACTTAAATAATATTTAGTTTATTTTTTATTTCATATTTATTACTAATTCATACTTATTAATATGGATAATTCACCCAAAGGGAGCTAATGATACTATATAGGTTTTACAAACTAGCATATTATCAATTTAAAAAAAAATAATATTCAAACATTCATTTATTATATAGTTTAAGTGACACCGATCATATTACTATTACATCGCTTTGCAAGATTTTTATTGTAAAATTTGTATTAGCTTTAGCAATTTTCATATACTTAATGGAGATTAGGTTTCATTTCTATTAATTCTGTTCTTGTTTTTTTTTTTTTTGGATAAAATACTAAACTTACTATAAATTTTATTACAAAAAGCTTAGAAACCGATGATGTGGCAATGAGGTGATATTTCAACAAAATAATAAATGAATATTGAATTACTTCATGTGATTGGTTACATGACAATTTATAGGAGTTATATAATAAAACTTATAATATACTAGCTTAACTCTAATATTTTAGACCTTGGGAAAAAATGTACACTTAACTTACATTTTTCTTTAATTTAAAAAAAAAAAAAAAAAAAAAAAAAAACCCTTACTATCCCCATATTTGGGGGCCTTTCCATGCTAGGGGGCCTTCGACCATGGCCCAAATGGCCTAGGCTTAGGGCCGGCCCTATTTGTGCCCCCAAGTCATCAAATTTTATGTTGATCTCTTATAAGAGCATTCACATTTGGTCTCCTATATGCTATATGTTGATATATTTTGGCATCAAGGCATGAAAATTGCCTATTACCTAGTCTTGTAAAATCTTCTAATTGTAAAAAAATTTATAATTATGCTACAGTGCCATCCTAAATGTATGATGACATTGTAACACAATTGTAAACCAAAAAAATTATGTTTTATTCTTTTTCACCTTTTGTTTTCTCCCACTCTCACTTCTATCTCTCATTTACTCTCTCTCTCTCTCTCTCTCATAGAGCTCCTCCCTCCTCACTCTTTCTCTCATCTCACATCTCTTTTTCTCATTCAAAGCTTGCACCAAAGTCAGGTTGGATTCGTGGTCACGGCATGGCGATCGGCGTGGATTTTGGATGGTTTGGAGGGTGGTGCTGGGATATGTGGGGGTGGCATGGTGGTGGTGTGGTGGCTCTGTTTTTTTTTTTTTTTTTTTTTTTTTTTTTTTTTTTTTTTTTGGTGGCTGGTGCTAGAGGCGGAGGGAGAAAGAGAGGAAAATGAAGAGAAAGTGAAATAAAAAAAAAAAAGAATATTTAAATAAACTGGGAAAAAAATAGAGTTTGGGTGATAGGTGTGTTGTAAAATTGTATAGTATAAATGATAAAGTAGCTTTTGAGATGATAAAATTGAATTTTTTTTAGATACTAGATGTGAATGCTCTAAGTTACTTTGATCCTTCCATTGTTCATATTCAAATTTCCTAAACAGTGTGTATATCAATTTGTGATATGGGTTTATACATATCATTTTAGTGCTAAAGTTAGTCTCCCCAAGGGAAGATTTCTATCTCTATCCCAGTTGGAACTTAGAACATTCCTTGCATTTGCATGATCATTACTTTTTTGTCATTGATCTTTCGTAGATGTTGATTTCCTCTCAAAATACACAAGCGATGGAAAAGATCGATGGTCTTATATTTAGTGAAGTGTCATCAATGAGTCAAGCGTCTTGCTGTGTTTATAATGTTCTAAGAACACTTTGAAAACAGAAATCAGAAAATATTCTTCCAAATGATTTTATTCTTTTTCCAAAACCCAAAATACATTATTCACTTAAAATTTAGCTGATGAGCAATTTTAAATTCACTCCATAAAGTTTAAAGCGAATGCTTGTAGTATGTAAAAAACTTAAAATATTACTTTTAGTCCTTACTTAACTTAAAGTCACTGTTTTTAGTCTTTGTGGAGTGATGATGTGTTATTTTTTAGTTTAATCGTATTATCTAAGGGACTAGAAGTGATAACTTTAAACTTGGACTACTAAAATTGCTCATGTTCAAAATTTTAGAGACCAACAATGTATTTAAGTTATTTATTTATTTATAATGCCAGTTTACAAAACAAGAAACTAATTTAGAGTATAGTTCAATAGAAGCCCAATTTCTCTTCCTCTCACAATGTGTCAGTCGTACCCAAGCAATATTGCCACCTAAAAAACAATATAAATGCTGTTAAATACTGTTGTAATTTTTTATTAGCACTAACCCAGAATGGCAAATGATTATTGATCCACAGATTTCTCAATTGGGCAGAAAAGTTACTAGAGTGAGTTTTGCAGAACTTAAAGAAGCAACAGGCAATTTTAGCAGACACAATTACATTGGGTTGGGAAAGATTGGGATAATGTACAAGGCAGTTCTTCCAAATGGTTATCCCCTTGCAGTTAAGAGGCTATATGAGTCTCAATCTTTTGAGAAACAATTCAAATCTGAGTTATCAGCTCTGGCTAGATTGAGACACAATAACATAAATCCCCTCTTGGGTTACTGTAGAGAAAGGAAGGAAATGCTTCTAGTATACCAATATATATCGAATGGTAACCTTTATGGCTGGCTACATGCTGGGAAAAACAAAGATACGATCTTGGATTGGCCTTTGAGGATTAAAATTGCCATTGGGATAGCGAGAGGCCTAGCATGCCTTCACCATAACTGTCATTTCTCAGTAGTCCATCTCAGCTTGAGTTCGAATGCTATCTTACTTGATCAGAATTTTGAGGCCAAGATATCAAATTTTGGAGAGGCAATAATATTGAAACCTGGAGGGCTAATGTTTGTGAAGTCAAGTGACAATGACTTGAGCAATAGAGTTTTTGATGGCAGTGGGGTTAGGGAGTTGGATTTTTATAAAAGGATGTCTATGATTTTGGCATTCTGCTTCTTGAGCTAATTACAGGAAAGGCACCCATTCAAATAAATAATTATTCGAACCGTTTGGATGGGTGTTACGTTGATTGGATTACTTGTCTTTTGAGTAGCCCTTCTTTAATGTGCAATTTCATTGATAAATCTCTTATTGGGTTAGGTTTTGATAATGAAATTTTTCAGTTGCTCAGAATTGCCAGTGCCTGCCTTAAGCCCTTATCTTGTCAAAGGCCCACAACCCTTGAATTGTACCATGCGATAAGCATCCTTGGAGAGAATTATGGCCTCATGAATAATGATGCTGAGATATTGAGGCAATCTGAAATTGCTACTGCCGGTACTTCAAATGAAATTGTTGAGGTTGAAAGTACATAGAACTACTGAAGCATGACAAACAAAGTGGAGCATTAAGTCAGAATTCCTCCAGTCGTGGAGGTTGTTTGCCTCTAGTAATCTTTTGTTGTCCTCAGCATCTTTTTGTCACTTGTGGGAAAAGGTGTTTTCTTTTTCCTTTTTTCGCATCTATAGGTTATGATTTAAGAGTGCATGGTCCAGATTGCCACAATATTGATGTTCTTTTTTCTTTTGGGTTGTATGCTGTTGGCGGAAAAATTATATAGTTCTTTTTTATAAGAAAGATTATATTATATAGTTGCTATGAATAGGTTGTTGATACTGCAATGATACATCATGAGTGCAATTATAACATTTAGACAGAAAATCCCCAGAATGTTGCACGGACACGTCAAAATTGGCCAAGTACCGACGCGGGTATTAGTAAGACACGCCTAGAAAACGAAGAAGATATTCAGCCTCTCTTACTCTGTTCTTTGAGTTCTCCCTCTTGCAAAGCCATTCCGCTTAGATCGTCGTATATCGGCGACCAATGAAGCCATTCCGCCCTTGCCAAAGTTCTGCCGGTAAGCTTTAAAACTTTGAGTTGATTTTGGGGTTTGAGTTGTGATAAACAGAGAAAATGAGACAGAATATCAATCAAGAGAGAGAAAGCGGGATTGAGAGAGGGAAAGCGATAGAGAACCACCGCCTACGGTGGTTGGTAGCGAATATCGATGAGGGCAGAGCGCATAGATTTCTGCCATGGCCTTCGGCTAGAGAGAGAGTGGAGAGAGAATGTTCATTGGTCCAGTTCTATTAACGTCTAAACCCAAATAACTAAGCCTGAATAGACATGAGCCAGCAACCCAACCAATTCACACTAAAGCCCAGATTGAAATTTAACCCAACTCAAGCCAAGCCCACAACAAAAATATACCAACAGCCTAACTCAAAAATAATTCTATTATATAAAATTCCCAAACCCAAAATCTGAATTTCCTAACTACTAATAATAATAATAATAATAAAACACCATGAGCCGTACAGTAAAAAAAAAATGTTACAAGTTGCAGGTTGAATTACAGTGAACATCTCTATTAAAAACATCAAAAATGCAAGTTGAGTTACAAAATTCTTAACAATTTAGGTTCTTAAGATATAGCTTAGGTTTTTAATGGTCAATTTGAATTGAGAGGAAAGAATGGAGAGTAGAATAGAGTAGAATAGAATTGACTCAAAATTAGTTTATTTTCAGTCAATTTTACTCATTTTCTCTCTGTCCTCCTTCCCCCTCAATCCAAATGGGCTCTAAGATAAGGGATAATTTGTCGAATTCATATCTAACCAAATATATAAGTCCATGTAAGCCTTAGATTATTAATTGAAGTAATCTTCTAAATGCTTTGACGGCCATGCCATCACAATATTTTTACTTGTAAAAAAAATGATTTGGGTATAATGTCCCCAAAAACACGAGTTTGAAGAATGTTGACTTGACTCTGCCTTAGAAGTAGTATTCGTAGATAGAGAAAGCGAAACGAAAAAGAACAATAGAAAACAATTGCGGTAGACATCCTCCACCGAAATTTGCATGAAACCATTCGTCTTTTCTCTGTGGCTCTGTGCAATGAGTCTCTAAGACAATTATATTATCATAGAAAGTTTCGTTTACTTGCAATAAATCTTTGTTTATTTATTTTGTTTCCCATCCTCTGGAATAAAAAATAAATTGGAAGAAAATATCTAAGTTGTTCTTTCCTTGTAGCTTGCAGCTGTGGTAAGGATGGGAATGGGGCGGGCAGGGGCCGGAGGATGGGATCTTCATTCCCACCCCGCATGGTTGTTGCCTTTCCCCATCCCCGCTTGCCTCGAGGTGCGGGGCAAACTACCTTGCCCCATCCCCACCCCTTGGGTCCCACGGGGACCTGCCCCTAATACAATTTTATATATATAAATAAAATTTTTGCTACAATAATATAAATTACAATAAAACAAAATGTTTTAAAATCCAAACATTTAAATAAACCAATTATTTAAATAGTCTAATACGTAACAACATAATTCAAAACTGCCTAATACATAATGACATCCAAGTGTACCCGAACCTACTGCCTACTAGAAGCATGAAACAATGTGCCAAAAAAAAAAAAATTTTTGAAACAACTGGAATATGATAAGAAACAAACCTACGCCTCTTTGGAAGCACTATGTGACCAGCCTTTTTTCCTTCCAACTATGCTTCTTCAATAGCTATAAACAAAAATACCAATTTTAGATGTAAAAAAAAAAAAAAAAAAAAAAAAAAAGGAAGAAGAAGAAGAAGAAGAACCAAAATTTAAATTGAAAAAAACTTATTTAAGAAACACTAAAATAAAAGGAAGATAGTGAATGAGATAAACCTAAAAAGCAACATCTTGGACTTCTTGGAGTGGAGTCTGGCTTGAAACTTGACAAACATGTATAGACTATAGAGAAGAGGGATGGGTCGGAGGGCGGCAATAGCAGTAGGGTTTTAGAATAAAAAATATTTTATCTCATGTTTTGTACTCTTGTGTTTCACGTTAAATATTAGTGATTTAGAGTTTACTAAATTTACGATTATAGTCCTTATTAGTGCAGGGCGGGGTGGGGTGGGGATAAAAATACTAAACCCATCCCCGCCCCACCACTTTTGTCAAGGGGGAAAACCCGCATGGGGCGGGGACGGGGCAAAATTGCCATCCCTAAGCTGCAGTACTACTAGTCAAAGTTGCTAATTCAGCATGAAAAGGACTTTGAAAACTCTCTCTAAAAACTATTATGGTATTTGTTTTAACGTGCTTGGTATTTGTGCTTTGTTTTGTAACCAGTTTGTTGGTGTAATTTTTTTTTTTTTTTTTTTTATGTGTTTTGAAATAAACCAGTTTTGAAAAATGTTGACTCGATTATGGTTTTACATCATTTTATTATTATAAGAAAAATGTTAGCGGATATCCTAAAAGCATTGGTTTAGGAACTATTTCTAGAAACATTTTTATGGGAAAATAATAAAAAAAATTAATTTTTTTGACAACCTTTTATATTTCTCATTAAAGTAGTTTTAAAACTTTTATAATATGTTTTATTAACAATTATCCTAAGGCACTTGTTAACCTGACCCTTATTATAATTATTATTAATTTTCTGAGTTATGCTTACTAATTACAGTTCAGAGTTTGGTCTAGTTTGGTCCATTTCAGTTTAATTTGATCTAATTCTATCAATTTGAATCCATTCCAGTCCACTTCACTCCATTCGATACACTTCTGTCTAATTTAGTCTACTTCAATGTACCTACTTAAGAGCATTCACATCACTCTATGTATAATAGAAAAAAGTGTATAATTTACATAGTTTTGCTTAAAAATTACTTACACTAGTACATGTATATAATTGTGTAAATTTACAAGTTTACTACAGTAACCATGTAAATTTACACTAATTGACATTATTCATTTTGTATTTAGTTGTTTATTTTTTATTTTATTTTTTTATCTCGAGGATGAAATTAAGAAGAGAGCGTATTGTGGTTATTGTGTGTGAAGAAAGAAAAACAATAAAAAAAAAAAAAACAAAGAAAATTGATATTTTAATGAAATGTAATGTAAAATAAATAATTTGATGTGAGGTGTTTTGAAAAGAAAGTACGGAAAATAGAAAAAATATATTTTTATGCTAAAATAGACAAGAACTTTTGCATGAGCTGATGTGAAGAATGGGAAAATAAAAGTTTAGATTGAGAGTACTATCAATTATTTGAGTAATATTAATTGTAACTATATTATAAGTTTTAATTATGATGATAATCTCCTTACAAACTAGGTTTTTTTTTTTTTTTTTTTTTTTTTTTTTTTTTTTTTTTATAGAAAGTTTCAACTTATGGCGTCCGCTTTTGATGATAACTCTTTATCATCAGACCAAGACACCAATTAGTTTTTGGTTTAGACACCCCAGATCTCTTATTTAACCATCAAAGACTTTACCAGTTGAGATAGTTGAAACCCACTCCTCACAAACTAGTTTATAGCTAAACTTTGACCGAGAATATATTAGTAGCCATTTGTTTTAAGTTTAGGTTGATGTCGAATTCTAAAATCCAAACTTGGTATCCAAAATTAAATTGGAGTCTTAAAAGGCTAACCGTAAATAGCAGCTTGGCCCAACACACATGACTCGCTCTTAAAAAAACAGAACAAATCTAGGCGTAGTCGTTTTCACTTTTTAGGATAGTGGCCAACATTGACTCAATAATTGACTGTTTGTGAGAAGAAAATGTTGTTTTAGCCTTTTAGGTAATCTAATGAATGATAATTTTATTATTATAGAGTTTAACTTATGGTGTCCGCTTCCGATGATTGTGTTCTTTATCATCGGACCAAGACATCAATCAATTTTTTGTATAGGTGAGAATTGAACTCCAAATTTCTTATACAACCATGAGAAACTTCACCAATTAAGCTAATTAAAACCCACCAAATGAGTAATAACTGATGTCTACATTGACTTCGTGATTGACTCTTTGTTAGAAAAAATAAAAAGTAGGTGTAACAAAAGAAAAAATGGTTGTAGCTTTTACATGGCCAAAAGAAAATGAAAACAGGCATGTTCTTCTCGAAAAATGCAAGGAACCACCCTTTTCTTGTTCTTATTTTATACTCAAGATTAACATACTGAATATTTCGCTAAATTAATATTTCGATAAAAAAAATAATAATTTAGGGTTTCAATTGTGCTGGATCTCTATTGATTTAATATTTTGGGTCATTCTTGAACATGGGAAAAAATGCAAACATGCAAATTTTTTTTTTTTTTTTTAAAAAAAATTAGTTATCATTTTACATTCTTAGCAAATTTAAAAATTAAAAAACAAAATTTGGGGCCTTTTGTTACTTTAATAGAGGCCTTAAAATCTTCATAAAATTTTTTGGACAATTGGGGGGCCTAAGTTGCCTAAGGTTTAAGCTAGCACTACCCAAACTTGATATGGTCCAAAACCTAATAAACCCGACCTGAATTCGACTTGACCTAACTTGTTTTTAGGTTTACTTCACGAGAAGGTATTTGGTACCAAATGATACCATGTCAGTTGTATTAAAATCAAATAAGTATGAGATATGTCAACAAAAAATAGCTAACCTACTAATACATGTTAGTGGGTAGTTATCTTTACATGTCTCTCGTTTATTGAATTTTGATCCGGATGACCTAATATTATGTGATATAAAATACTTTTTCCTACTTCACATATTTGGCTGGTCATTTTTAAGCACTCGGACAATTATTTGGATAATCTAATAGAAGTTTAGTTTAAATGACTATATTGACTGAGCATTGTTTATTGACTTCTTTTTCAATGAGCTGAAGTTGCTACTTGATATTTCTCTATAACTAGTTACGTACAATGCTTTCTACCTCTTGAGTATTCTTACTAAACTCTCAGAAGTAAATGGCTCATAGTGCCAAACTCGTTATAGCTTTACTTCACATATTTGCTTGGTCATTTCTGGACATTCTTGAAATAAGCAATGGCACAGAGACTGATATCTACTGCTTGAGGTCGATTAAAGAGTCACTAGAAGACCTTTTTTTTTTTTTTTTTTTTTTTGATATAAGATAGAATTCTACTCTAGCCTAATTTAAGTGTATATATGTGTGAAGCTCCCTCCTAGAGACTTGAACGCCGGCCCTTGCCCCTCACACTTCACAAGCACTTATACTTGTAGAGTGACCATTGCACCAAGGGTGTGCGGTGGTGAGTCACTAGAAGACCCTTACAACTACTTCAAATCATGGAATTTCAGCAACAACACAGAAGGTTTCATTTGTGAATTTGTTGGGGTTGAATGCTAGAATTCTGACAAAATAGAAGTATTAAATATCAAGTTGAAGAACATGGGGCTAAAGGGCCACTTTCCTAGGGAAATCGAGAATTGCTCATCGATGAGGAGTCCGGACCTGTCGGGTAATGAGCTTACAGGCACCATACCATCCGACATATCTATGTTGCTCGGGTTCGTGACCTCCCTTGATCTATCATCCAACAATTTTGCTGGTGAAGTCCCTAAGAGCATAGTGAATTGCATCTATCTAAATTTCCTTCGACTTGACAACAACCAGCTAACAGGATTTATCCCTCCAGAAATTAACCACTTTTAGAGACTCAGCAATTTTAGTGTTGCTAACAATCTCTTATCGGGGCCGGTGCCTGTGTTTTTCGATCTTACCATTCCTACAGAGAGTCAGTGCAAATAATCTAGAACCTTGTCCTAAGAAGTTTATTGTTCTATTCAAAGAAGGATTTTTGATAGGTCAAGTTTCAAATGGTCTTACTAGTAGTTGATATGTTTCTAAGATTACTTGTGAAGAAGGCTACAACCAAGATGATCAAGAAAATAATGAAAGAAGCAATTGGAGGAAACCGAGGGTCTTTCACTAATGGAAAAAACAAGAACATGATGATGGTAATCTCTTTGAACTTTTTTGTTTATATTTTCAAGTTTCAGTTATTGGCAACATGATTTCGAAATACTATTTCAAATGATAAAACAATTAGAATATTTGTCTTGTTTAATATTGAAAGATCATCCTTATCTGCCTCGCTTCCCTCCCCTCTCTCGAAAATTATCTTACAAGAGGAGTGCCTTATGAGACGGGATTTATTATCTCATGCATCAATCATATAAAATGCCTCTCCCACATAAGTGTGGATCTCACAAGCATGGAACTCATCTCTACGTGAAAGGGGTGTTGAATGCAATTGTTACTCAATATACCACCTCCATGAGACTGTCACTAAATACTTTCTCTTCAATGTGCAACATATAGGCAGGGCAACTCGTACAACCGCTTAAAATAAACATCTATGCTAAATTTTGTTATAAATTTTGATTAGCACTAATGCAAAATGGCAAATGATTTGATCCATAGATTTCTCAAATGGAGGGAATGGTTACAAGAATGAGCTTTACGAAAATTAGTGACGTGACTGGCAATTTCAACACACACAAAGTTATTGGATTGGGAAAGATTGGGACCATGTACAAGGCAGTGCTTCCAAATTGTTGGCCTCTTGCGCTTAAAAGGCTAAATAATGATCAATCTTATGAGAAACAATTCCTATCCGAGCTATCGATTTGAGTATATTGAGACATGATAACCTCATTCCCCTCTTGGGATATTACAAAACAATGTAACGAGAAACTTCTGGTGTACAAATATATATTGCATGGCAACCTTTATGATTGGCTACATGTAGGAGAAGGAGAACACAAAGATAAGATCTTGGAATGGCCTTTGAGGACTAAAATTGCTATTGGGATAGTAGGAGGCCTAGCATGGTTTCACCATAAATATGATTTCTAAGTCGTCCATCTCAACTTGGATTCAAACTCAATCTTATTAGATAAGAATTTTGAGCCCAGGATATCAAATTTTGGTGGGGAAAAAATATCAAGTTCTAGAGGGGTAATGTTCATGAATTCAAATGTCATTGACACAAGCAATAGCTCTTTTGTAGACAGTGGGGTATGGGAGTTGGGTTTTGTTAAAAATGATGTCTATGACTTTGGAATTCTACTTCTTGAGCTAATTACAAGGAAGGAACCCATTGAAATTAATAGTTATTCGTATGGTTTGAATGGGAGTTTGTCTGATTGGATAATTCACCTTTTGAGCGGTTCTTCCGATCTTTGCAATGTCATTGATAATTTTTTGATTGGCAGAGGATTTGATGGTGAAATCTTTGAGTTAATTAGAATTGAATGTACTTGTCTTAACCCCATCCCTAGTCAAAGGCCAACAATGCTTGAATTGTACAAAATACAATAAGTACTTTTGGGAACAAAGATGGAATCACAAATGATTCTGAGATATTGATGCAACCTGAAATTGCTATTGCAAGCAGCTCAATTGAAATCAATACAATAGGTACTTTTGGGGAGAGATATGGCATCACAAATGACTTTGAGATATTGATACAACTTGAAATTACTATTGCAAGTAGCTCAAATGAAATCGTTGAGGAAGAAATTGCATAGACCCATTGAAGCATGGCATACAAAGTGTAGCTTTCACATTTCAAAATAAATGTAACATACAGGGGCGGAGTTGTGTTGAAGGGTGGGAGGGCCATGGCCCCCCTAAAATTTTGAATTTAAAAAAAAATTATATATATATATATATAATTATTTTAATGTTTTCAAAATTTAGTCCGTAAAAATAAGAGTTCCCCCCCCTCCCCCACCCCAAAATATTTGAATTAGAGTTCCCCCTCCCCCACCCCAAAATATTTGAATTAGTCCAATGATGCTCTTAAAAATAATAATTGGTCTAATAGTAATAAAGATATAACTTTATTTTTCGCAACTTTATTTTTTATTATAAAATGTGCTCTTATATCTGTTAAATATTTGATAAAGTTTGGCATCAAACTTGTTTGAATCTATTTTTTTTAACCCGTTATGTGGCAATTAATAAGTCATTGGCTCATTAAAAAAATCTTGTCATTAAAACTATACATGAAATGTGTCTTTAGTTGCCACATAATAGGTTAGAGTAAGATAGTTTCAAATATGATTGGAGACTAATTTATTCTTCCAAGTTTTGGATCATTCATATTTTTGAAAATTTCATTAGTTCAATTGAGAGATTTTTTACTTACTTTAGTATAAAATTTGATAATTTATATTTAAAATGAAATTTTCTAAGAATTTCACTATGAAAATGGAAAAAATAAATTTTATTTTATGAAAGATCACCATCAAACATAATTTTTATTGAAAATACTAAGCTCTATTTTTTTTTTCTGGGTGCGTGTATATATATAACTTATCAAATAAAAATGTGTGTATATATGTGTGTGTGTGTGTATGTGAGAGTTGTCTTGATACATATATTAGTGTCGCAACTTGGCCCACCCAAACAAAAATTCTTGGCTCCGCCCCTGGTAACATATTTGCTGTCCCAAACATTATTTGGGTTAAGTTTTCTTAATTTAATCTTTTTCTGCCCTTCACTGTCTTTTTGTTATCTTTATCCCCTGAAATAAGATTATAAAAAAAAGAGAAAAAAATATTCTAGAGGTTTCGGAGCCACTGCAGTAGGAAGGGGAAACCGGACATTTGTTGAGGTTACAAAGAGAGACTAGTTGTATAAATGTTTTGCAAGTAGACTTTTGTAATTGGTACTTCCAGTGAATTTTCTATGCAATTGGATACTGGAGTGGTTTTTCTTTGAAGGAATTCTTCATTGGTTTTCCATTTGCCAAAACATTGTGCTTGGTTATTGTTTGCTACTTTGTGCACTGGGTACAACTTAAAAAGGAAAAAAAAAAAAAAATTTATCTTCTTGTGTATGGAATTCCGAATAAATTTGTTTGATCTATCAATAAATCCGCTATATTATTATTTGAGGTGAAAATAGAATTTTCCATTTGGTATTAAATAAGATTTTTTCAACACTATAAATCACAAAAAGGATTTGAACATAAAGCCCCTTTTCAATAAACTTAACCCTGCCTACGAAGTTCTGTTGATTAAAAACTTTGAGGATAAATACGAATAGGAACAAAAGAAAACAATTGCACAAAACCAACAGTCCTTTCAGTGTATGCACTCACACAATTTTTGGACAGCATTAATTTGACAGCACTGTTTATTGACTTCGTGTTTCATGCACTGGAGTCTTAACTAGCGTTCTTCACGGTGCAATGACTTGGAAAATTAGACTCAGCAACTACTTTTGGAAAATTACTTATTTAGTAGTTTAGAGTCTTTAGACTGAAAAATTATTGAGTGCTCCGGAGTACTATAAATGCGTACTCTCTCCTCTTACATGAATTATAAGTTCTATCATAAATTTAATTAGTGAATGCGTACTCTCTCCTCTTACATGAATTATAAGTTCTATCATAAATTTAATTAGTGAGACCACAATTATATGAAATGATGGAATATGCATTTATAGTACTTCAAGAGTACTCAATAATTTTCCACTTGGCTTCAATTTTTATATATTCTTTGAAGCCCAAGAAATAATGGAAATGATCTATTTTCCAATCTGAAATTTCCTGGAAAGGATTATTTTAGACCATAATACATATGCTCTAGGCATTTTTTGAGTTTTTAATGCCAAACAGCCCACCACCGCCAATTCTAGGCGAGCTGGTACCCGGTTTGTAAGGAACCCATTATTTGGAGGTTCGAGCCTCCACATTTACCAAAAAAAAAAAAAAAAAAGGCCAAACAGCCCAAGGCGGGGTGTATCTAATGGACTGCTTTTCTGGGTCGAAAGCCTTGAATGAGACTTTCTGAATTCAGCTCACTCTTTCCTTACTTAGCCCAAAGTACCAAAAAAAAGAAAAAAAAAAAAAAAAAAAGGCCTAAAAGCTTTGAATTTCACAAACGATTCGGATAGGTTTCGGAATGTGATCTTACTATCAAAGCTTCTAGCTGTAATAGTTTTTGCATTAGCACATGATTTGGTGATTTCTTCAATGACCAGTACAGTACAGTACTACTCCATCATCCACAGTTTTTCAAAAACAACTCCACCGACACCGTCCAATATAATCTCATAGACTCGGATCTTCTTTGTTCCCTAGTCCCATCAAACCAACCAAAGTAAACCGGGTCCATCTGAACAACTAAGTTAGACTGATACCTTCCCCTTTTTCCTTTGCGCTTTTGAAAATCGAGCATAACGAAATGATTTTTCTTGTTGGATTTGAGATTCATTGCTTTTTAACTATAAAATATAGGACAAAGTTAGCTTATAACTTTATTTAATATTTTCTTATTAAATGTGAATCTTGTAACTATAAAATATGACAAAGATTGTTTATAACTCCATTTAATAATTTTTTTATTAGACGTGAATTTTAACAGATTCACATTTCAAAGATTAATAGCTATGTTATCAATCAGATGTTTAAATTTTAAGATTTTACAATTTAAAATTATGCATAAAAATAAGTTTATAGATTAAATAGTAAATAAAATCTGATTGACATGTGTGTTAAGAATATAAAGAAAATGCAGTTTAATAATTAGATTTTCAAAATATGTAATCTGTCTTTGCTATGTTAATATTTTAGTGAGAATTATAGTCAATGACTACAAACTAGTTTATAACTAACCTTTGTCCTATAATATATCGGTAGTTGATGAGGATAAAATTATGATGGCCAGCGTGACGGTGCATACCTGACAAAGAGCGACGGTGAAGACCTGAAAAGGATGACGGCACGTACCTAACAAGGGCGACGGTGCATGCCTTGCAAGGGTGAAGATGCAGACTTAATAAGGGTGACGAGACGGTATTGCCGTCAGCATACCTTCGATCTTGACGGTGACCTAAGGCAAAAGAACTCCACGTAAAGCCGAACATCCTGAAGCTTACGGGATAAGTGTAGATTGACGGGATAATATAGACCGACGGCGTCAGACTATAAAATGCCTATTCTGCACGCTTACATGTACAAATAAATAACTTGCTCCCCACGTTTCATGGAACCTAAGGACTCCTATATGGAAAGGATCCCGTAAAATACGCCCAAGAAGACTCCGATAAGGAAAAGACTTCTACTCCAAGGAAAAGAGGGTCAGCCCTCTCTACTATAAAAACCCAACCACCCTCACAAACCAAGGTACGCATAATTTACCCTCTCTAGCACTCTAGAGCAGTGAGAATAATTCTAACTTGACCTTCGGAGGGTACTTGGCTGGTACCACACCGGTACCCCCCGCTAGGTTATTCTTTTTTGTTGTGTAGGTGCCATTTGCGATCGTACGAGGAACGTGTGACTCACCGGTGGGATTATTTCCGGCATCATCGGTAGCCATCTGTTTTAAGTTTAGGTTGATGTCCAATTCTAAAATCCAAACTTGACATTCAAAATTAAATTGGAGTCTTAAAAGGCTAACCATAAACGGCAGCTTGGCCCAACACACATGACTGCTCTTGAAAAAAGCAAACAAATCTAGACGTCATCATTTTCACTTTTTAGGATTATGGCCAACATTGACTCAAGAATTGACTGTTTGTAAGAAGAAAATGTCGTTTTAGCCTTTTAGGTAATCTAATAAATAATAATTTTATTATTATAGAGTTTAACTTATGGTATATGCTTCTAATGATTATACTCTTTATCATCAGACCAAGATATCAATCAATTTTTTTGTATAGGTGAGAATTGAATCCCAAATTTCTTATTCAACCATAACAAATTTTACCAATTAAGCTAACTAAAACCCATCAAATGAGTAATAATTGATGTCTACATTGACTCCGTGATTGACACCAAAAAAAAAAAAAAAAAGTTGGGGTAACAGAACAAAAACAAAAAAAAGTTGCAGCTTTTTCTTGGCCAAAAGAAAACGAAAATAGGCATGTTCATCTCGGAAAATGCAAGGAACCGCCCTTTTCTTGTTCTTATTTTATACCCAAGATTAACATATTGAATATTTTGCAAAATTGATATTTCGATAAAAAATAATAATTTAGAGTTTCAATTGTGCTGGATCTCTATTGATTTAATATTTTGGGGCATTCTTGAACATGGAAAAAATGCAAACATGCACTTTTTTTTTTCTTTTTAAAAAATTAGTTATCATTTTACATTCTTAGCAAATTTAAAAATTAAATAAAAAAAAATATTGGCGCTTTTTGTTACTTTAATAGAGGCCTTAAAATCTTCATAAAAAAGTTTGGACAAATTGGGGGAACTAAGTTGCCTAGGGTTTAAGCTACCACTGCCCAAACCTGATATGGTCCATAACCCGATAAATCTGACCTGAATCCAACTTGACCTAACTTGTTTTAGGTTAATTCACGAGAAGGTATTTGGTACCAAATGATAATACCATGCCAGCAATATTAAAATCAAATAAGTGCGAGACATTTTAACAAAAAATAACTAACCCACTAACACATGTTAGTAGGTAGTTATTTTTACACGACTCTTGTTTATTGAAATTTGATCTAAATAATGCGATATTATTTGATATAAAATACTTTTTCCTACTTCACATATTTGCTTGGTCATTTTTAAGCACTCAGACAATTATTTGGATAATCTCATAGAAGTTTAGTTTAAATGACTAATTTGACTGAGCATTGTTTATTGACTTCTTTTCAATGAGCTGAAGTTGCTACTTGAAGGGGCATTAAGTTCGACTTCCGTATTCCGGACTTTCGACTATCGTTCTTTATGGTGCATGACTTGGAAAAATAGACTCAGCATTTTCATTTTACTTTTTGACTTCTGACTCAGCAATTACTTTTTTACGTTCCTCCAAAAAAACAAAGGCTCAAATTTCGGCCATTTCTTCCGAACCACTTTTTCTTATATGTTCTTCGAGAATTAAAGAATTAACGTGTGTGATCAATTTTCCAGTTTGAAATTTCTTGAAAATGATTGTTTTGATATTTCTCTATAACTCGTTACGTACAATCCTTTCTACCTCTTGAGTATTCTTACTAAACACTCAGAAGCAAATGGCTCATAGTGCCAAACTCGTCATAGCTCTTATTCACATATTTGCTTGGTCATTTCTGGATATTCTTGAAATAAGCAATGGCACAGAGACTGATATCTACTGCTTGAGGTCGATTAAAGAGTCACTAGAAGACCCTTACAACTACTTCAAATCATGGAATTTCAGCAAAAACACAGAAGGTTTCATCTGTGACTTTGTTGGGATCGACTGCTGGAACTCTAATGAAAACAAAGTATTTAATATCAAGTTGAAGAACATGGGGCTAAAGGGCCACTTTCCTCGGGAAATTGAGAACTGCACATTGATAAACCGTCTGGACCTGTCAGGCAATGAGCTTACAGGCACCATACCATCTGACATATCTATGTTGCTCCCGCACGCGACCTCCATTGATCTATCATCCAACAATTTTGCTGGTGAAATCCCTAAGAGCATAGTGAATTGCACCTATCTAAGTGTCCTTCGACTTGACAACAACCAGCTAACGGGATTTATCCCTCCAAAAATTAACCAGCTTCGGAGTCTTGACAAGTTTAGTGTTGCTAACAATCTCTTGTCAGGGCCGGTGCCTGTGTTTTCCTATCATAAAATTCCCTTAGAGAGTTACGCAAATAATCCGGGACTTTGTGGGGCTCCATTGGAACCTTGCTTGCCTTCTCCTAAGAAGTTTATTGTTCTATTCAAAGAAGGATTTCTGGTAGGCTGGAGTATTGCTATGGTCTCGGTGGTAGTTGTTATGTTCCGTAATACACTAAGATTTCTTATGAAAAAGGCAACAACCAAGAAGAACAAGAAAATAAAGAAAGCAGTGATTGGAGGAGCCCGATGGTGTTTTACTGATGAAAGAAGCAGGAATATGACGGTAATCTCTCTTAGATCCTGTTTGTTTCTAATTTCATGTTTCTTTTGTCCAATACATGATTGCAAAAGACTATTTTCAAAAAGAAAAAATGACAAATATATTTGTATCCTAGTTACAATCCAAAACAATGTTAAAAACATCAAAGAAGCCCTCTTACACTTAGACATGGCAAAACGGGCGGGGCGGGTCGGGTTCGGGTCGGGTCAATCGGATCACGGGTCAAACGGGTCACGGGTCATTTTTAGCAGGTTGAAAACGGGTTCGGGTCAATCGGGTTGCGGGTCGGGTCGGGTTGACCCGTATTTTCCACACGAAATTTTTTATTTTTTATTTTTTTTATAAAGAAAACAATATGTATTTGCCATTTGGATGGTTATGCAACATATTACTTGATGTAAAATGCATTATTTTGAATTCACTACTTATATCAAGAATAAATTTAGTTAAACTTATTAATACTTATTCAATAATTTTAAAATTATACAAATCCTAACATTGCTATGTAAAACAAAACAACACAAAGATAAGTAAAACTAATATACAAGTTTTATTTTTACACAATATCAACATTCCAAAAAAAAAAAGATTACAAATGACTTATTGGATAACTCATTTGATAAAGAATAAAAACATATAAGAAAGTTACAATTTTAAAAATTAATTTTATAATCTATTATCAATTGTGGTTGACACTCTATTTCAATTTGAGATATACATTAAAGTTTGATTGCTTACTTATTTATACCTAGTCACTTTTATGAAGATCATATCATTGTTAAGCAAAGACACACTCTAGGAAATATCATAATTTATTTTGAAAAGCCGTTTATTTTGAACATAAATTGTTAAAAAATAGATCTAAGCATTCATAATTTATGCTAATTTGATACTTTGGCTTTACTATTTTCACACTTGTGAATGTGTCTCACACATATCTACAATTTTAAATCTGCTTTTAACTTTACTGTAACTAGATTATCTTGGCATGTACTTTGCTATTTGATGTCTAAAAATCTTTACTCATTACGTAATGCTCAACCATTTATTTTTCAATTAATTTGCATGCGATTATGTAAATGTATCAATTGTTTCCTTAAAACTCACAATAAACAATTAAACCAATATTGTCTTAATTTCACTATTTTTTTTACCAAAAGAAAAAAGTTTTAAAAAAATGGTTCGGGTTCGGGTCGGGTTGCGGGTCGGGTGGTTGACCCGTAAAAACACGGGTCGGGTCACGGGTCAACCCATTTTTGCTTCGGGTAAAAAAAAATCGGGTTCGGGTCGGGTCGGGTCAGAAAATTCTGACCCGTTTTGCCATGTCTACTTACACCGCCACCGAGAGAGCTTTACTTACATATTCGTGATCCTTCCGTTTCAACATTAAATGGTCATATTTACTATCTGCTTCTCTCCCTTTGAAAAATTATGTTATGAGAGCCCCTCTCACATTTGGATGCCACAGATATTTAGGGAAAAACCAAATACGAGAGGGGTGCCTCATGAGATGAGATTTATTACTTGTTTAATATTTGCAAATAATGCTCTTCTCACATGGGCATAGACCCTACAAGATTGGGACCCATTTGTATGTGAGAGGTGTATTGTATGCAATTATTATACAATATATCACCTCCATGAAATGATCTCCAATGAGATACTTTCTCCCCCCCAATTTTTCATGAGTAGGCACTTCGTACAACCATTTAAAAGAAACATCTATGTTAAATTTATTTATTTTATAAATTTTGATTAGCACTAATGAAAAATGGCAAATGATTTGATCCACAGATGTCTCGGATGCAGAGAATGGTTATTAGAATGAGTTTTACGAAATTAGTCAAAGACCGCAATTTCAACACACACAATGTCATTGGATTGGGAAAGATTGGGATGATGTACAAGGCAGCGATTCTAAATTGCTGGCCTCTTGCGATTAAGAGGTTAACTAATTGTCAATCTCATGAGACACAATTCCTATCCGAGCTATCAGCTCCGGGTATATTGAGGCATGATAACCTGGTTCCCCTCCTTGATATCTTGTAGCGAATGAACGAGAAACTTCTGGTGTACAAATACATATTGCATGGCAACCTTTATGATTGGCTACATGTAGGAGAAGGAGAACACAAGGATAAAATATTGGAATGGCCTTCGAGGACCAAAATTGCTATTGGGATAGCAAGAGGCCTATCATGGCTTCACCATAAGTATGATTTCCGAGTGGTCCACCTCAACTTGGGTTCAAACTCTATCTTATTAGATAAGAATTTTGAGCCCAAGATATCAAATTTTGGGGGGGCAAAAATATCAAGTTCTAGTGGGATAATGTTCACAAATTCAAACATCATTGACACAAGCAATAACTCTTTTGTAGACAGTGGGGTATGGGAGTTGGGTTTTGTTAAAAAGGATGTCTATGACTTTGGAATTCTACTTCTTGAGCTAATTACAAGGAAGGAACCTATTGAAATTAATAGTTTTTCATACGATTTTAATGGGAGTTTGTTTGATTGGATAACCCACTTTTTGAGAAATTCATCCGATATTTACAATGTTATTGATAATTCTCTGATTGGCAGAGGATTTGATGGTAAAATCTTTGAGTTACTTAGAATTGCATGTACTTGTCTTAACCCCTTCCCTAGTCAAAGGCCAACAATGCTTGAATTGTACAATACAATAAGTACTTTTGGGGAGAGAGATGGCATCACAAATGACTCTGAGATATTGATGCAACCTGAAATTGCAATTGCAAGTAGCTCAATTGACATCAATACAATAAGTACTTTTGGGGAGAGATATGGCATCACAAATGACTCTGAGATATTGATGCAATCTGAAATTGCTATTGCAAGTAGCTCAAATGAAATTGTTGAGGTAGAAATTGCATAGACCAATTGAAGCATGATACACAGAGTGTAGCTTCAACATTTCGAAATATATTTAACATATTTGCTGTCCCAAACGTTATTTGGGTTACGTTTTCTTAATGTAATATTTTTTCTGCCCTTCACTGTCTTTTTGTTATCTTTATCCCCTGAAGTAAGAATAAAAAAAAAATAAGGATTCTAGAGGTTTTGGAGCCACTGCAGTGGGAAGGGGAAACCAGACATTTATTGAGGTTACAAAGAGAGACTAGTTGTATAAATGTTTTTCAAGTGGACTATTGTAATCGGTTCTTCCAGTGAATTTTCTATGCAATTCGATACTAGAGTGGTTTTTCTTTGAAGGAATTCTTCATTGGTTTTCCATTTGCCAAAAAGTTGTGCTTGGCTATTGTTTATTGCTTTGTGCACCGGATACATTTTTTTTTTTTAATTATCTTCTTGTGTATGGAATTCCTAATAAATTTGTGTGATCTATCAATAAATCCACTATATTATTATTTGAGGTGAAAATAGAATTTTCCTTTTGGTATTAAATAAGACTATTTCAACATTATAAATTACAAAAATGATTTGAACATAAAACCCCTTTTCAATAAACTAAACTCTGCCTACAAAGTTCTGTTGATTAAAAACTTTGAGGATAAATACGAATAGGAACAAAAGAAAACAATTGGTGGGTACATATCCTCCACCCAAATTGCACGAAACCAACAGATTGTTGGACAAGCTCAGAGAAATTTCGTTTACATGCAGTAATTTGATAGCACTTTTATTGACTTCGTGTTCCATGCCCTGGAGTAACAACTAGCGTTCTTGACGGTGCAATGACTTGGAAAATTAGACTCAGCAACCACTTTCGGAAAATTACTTATCTAGTAATTTAGACTTGGCTACAATTTTTATATATTCTTTGAAGCTCCAAGAATTAATGGAAATGATCTATTTTCCAATCTGAAATTTCCCTGAAAGGATTTTGTTTCAATCTGCCTCTTTCTAAGTGGTTACACGTACGGCTCTTTACGCCTGCGTTTTCTTACTAAATACTGACTAGCAAATGGATGAAGGGCCGGACCCAAGAAACCCTAAGAAAAAAAGCAAAAAGAAAAATTTGGATTCCCTAGCCTAGAGGAAAAAAAAAAAAAAAAATTTATTGGTTATATATATATATATATATATATATTTGGAATTGTGATTCCCTCTTCCAAAAACTTAGACCCATTCCCTTTTAATTAGCTTAGCCCAATTAATAACTACTCAACTCGAAAACTTAACAAAGACAAACTTTAATATAAAAATTGTAAATTGCAAATTGCAAATTGTACCCCTAAAATTTGAGAGTGTTTGGATTTTATATCTTGAAATTTCAAACTTTAGATTTTACCCCCTAAAGTTCGGAAGTGTTTGGATTTTACACAAAATTTTTTTGAAACTTTAGGGGGTTCAAAATCCAAACACTCCCAAACTTTAGGAAGTAAAATCCAATTACTCTTGAAATATAGGGGGTAAAACCCAAATTTTAAAACGTCAAGGAGTTAAATCCAAACACCCCCAAACATTAAGGGGTGAAATGTAAATTCTAAATTTAAGAGTGAAAAATCTAATCATCCCTAAACTTTAGGTGTGTAATTTGCAATTTACCCAAATAAAAATTAAAAAATCATAGTCAGCCCAATATTAGAGTACTAGCATCAGTTGTTCTAAAAATTCTAAATATTTAGTATTTAAAACACCAAATACCAAAAAAACTACTATACAAGACATTTCAAATGTTATATTAAAGTAGTAAAAGTAAGTTTTGATATGTGAAAATAATTTTTTTTTTGAAACAACTAATGCTCCTCAGAAACAATATTATTATGTATTTTTTTTGTCTTTATTGGTAGATAATTACATCTTAATATATTAAGAAACAATGATTTTTTTCTTCTTATACTTCAGTCGCCCTAGCTTGAAATCCTAGGTCCGCCCTCTTCACTATTTTTCACAAATTTGCTTGTTCATTTTGGAATATTCTTGACATAGGCATAGGCTTAGTGATTGCTGGAAATCAATTAAACATTCACTTGAAGACCCTTACAACTACCCTAAATATTCATGGAGCTTCAACGACAAGGTTGAAGTTTCATCTGTAAATTTGTTGGGGTCGAATGTTGGTACCCTCATGAGAATGAGGTCTTAAATCTCAGGCTCAGTGACATGGGGCTCAGGGGCCAGTTCCCCTGGGACATTAAAAACTACACAAGTCTAACAGGGTTAGACCTCTCGAATAATGTACTTTCAGGACCCCTCCTATTTGACATAGCAGAGTTAGTCCCGCCTCTCACAAGCTTTGACCTCTCAATCAACAGATTTTCTTGCGAAATCCCGAAGAACTCTGTCAATTGCAGTTATCTAAATGTCCTTAAACTTGACCAGAACCAACTAACTGGTGAAATCCCTCCCAAATTAGGCATCCCTGGTCTTATTAAAACTTTTGGTGTTTCCAACAATATGTTGTCAGGGGTTGTCCCTTACTTTGTCGATACCAATGTTCTAGCCGATTGCTTTGCTAACAATAAGGAACTTTCACAAACACCTTAAAGATGTAAATAGTGTTGACTAAACTTATCAACTTGAACTTCAATTTACAATTTTACACAGTTTCAGTAAACTATCAACATCAAATACATGAAGTACTTAATCACAACATGCTCAGACTCATAGATTCGTAATAGAAATAAATATTAAAAAACTCAACAATTCAACCAGACTAAAGAAATAATTTTTTTAAAACAAAAACAAGAACCAAAAGGAAACTGTAGTGACCAAGAGGCACAGACCACCAGGACGGGCATGGGTGCAATGAGGGGAGGACTTGCAAACCATGGATTCTCATATAGCTTGGGAATGGAAAAGTGGAATGCCTTATATGTGGGTTGAATATCTAAATATAAACAACGTGTTTTCCTTGGCTTTATGCCCGGGAGAAACAGAAAATATTATTGACATGAGGATTGGGGTGTTACAAATGGTATTAGAGCTTGAACCCAACTGAAAGTGTGAGGGACCCACACATAAGGATATATGTTCTTGTAAGAGGGTGGATTTTAGTGACCCATAAATTTAAGAGGCACAAGCAACATGGACAAGCATGGGTGCAATGAGGTGAAGACTTGCAATTCATGGAATTCCACATTACTTGGGTGTGATAAAGGTGAAGACCATAAATGTGGGCTGAATATCTAAATGTGAATAACGTGTTTTTCTTAGTTTTGCTCCAGGAAGAAACAAAGTCGTGAGGAGTATGAGCCTCAAAGTGGACAATAATGTTGACATGAGGATTGGGGCATTATAGAAATATTTGAAACAAAAAGAACAAGGCGTTAAAGCTTTTTTTTTAGAAACCTTATGTGAAGATAGTTTTCGGTATTTTTTCTATATTTTGTAGTAGCAAAAATAAAAATTAATCAACAGAAAACTATCTATTAACTTCCTTTATTCAACTTGGTATGAGATAAAGATAGTTGCAACTAATATTTTTTTGAAAACAACTTTATCTCATTTGAAACTAAATAAGAAAAACGGTTTTATCTCACTCAAAACTAAATAAAGGAAGTCAAATGGTAGTTTTCCAACTCATTTTAAGGTCACTACCAAACATTAAAAAAATGAAATAGTTTTCAAGAAAATATTTTTCGGAAAATGAATAATATTCCATAAAATGTTAATGTTCAAACAAACAAAGCATTAGTGTCCATTTGACTTCAGCTTCTTCAATTTTTATTATTTTATTTTTAATAATTGTTTTTGCTGAAAGTATTAAAAATTATACTTAAACTTTGAAAATGTGAAAAAAGAAAAAAATTATATGTTTTAATTTTAAAAAACTTCACATAAAATCTAAAAACTTATCAAATAAGTTGTAGGCAAACGAAAACTAAGTATGAAACAAAATGATTTACTATTTTTTAAAAGTAAACTTATATTGTTTTGAGCTAATGTGACATTTAATAACTAAGAGCTTTAAAGCTCAATTAATTGGTAGCTCATGATATTTCCTAGGAAGACATCCAAATTCAAATCCTCTCACCCTAACTATAACTGTATATAAAAAATAAAAGGGTCTATATTGGCTATCAGGTTCTAGAGGGGTAATGTTCATGCATTCAAATGTCATCGACACAAGCAATAGCTCTTTTGTAGACAGTGGGGTATGGGAGTTGGGTTTTGTTAAAAAGGATGTCTACGACTTTGGAAATATTCTGCTTCTTGAGCTAATTACAAGGAAGGAACCCATTGAAATTAACAATTATTCATACGGTTTGAATGGGAGTTTGTTTGATTGGATAACTCACCTTTTGAGTGGTTATTCTAATCGGTAGAGGATTTGATGGTGAAATCTTTGAGTTACTTAGAATTGCATGTACCTATCTTAACCCCTTCTGTAGTCAAAGGCCAACAATGCTTGAATTGTACAATACAACAAGTACTTTTGGGGAGAAAGATGGAATCACAAATGACTTTGAGATATCGATGCAACCAGAAATTGCTATTGCAAGTAGCTCAATTGAAACCAATACAATAAGTACTTTTGGGGAGAGATATGGCATCACAAATGACTCTGAAATATTGATACAATCTGAAATTGCTATTGCAAGTAGCTCAAATGAAATTGTTGGGGTAGAAATTGCAGAGACCAATTGAAGCAGGACATAGAAAGTGTAGCTTTCACATTTTGAAAAATATGTAACAAATTTGCCGTCCCAAACTTATTTGGGTTATGTTTTCTTAATGTAATGTTTTTCTGTCCTTCACTGTCTTTTTGTTATCTTTATCCCCTGAAATAAGAATAAAAAAATATGTTGGATATATTTTGATTTAAGACATATAATTCTATATACGTATCAGTTCAATTGATCTGTATAGGTCAGGAAAGATTTTTGGACTTATTATGCCGAGACCTCAGTGACACAAGCTTGTGGAAAATTATACAGGGTCTATCTTTACTAGGATGATCCGATATTTTTCACTTCGCTTGAGTCTTTGATACAAATCTCCTTTTATACATAAGGGTCCAAGGGACTTGTATTCGGTTAGTGTGAGAAGTGTTAGATGAACCTTTAGGCTTCAACCCTCCCAGCTATAGCCGTCGTGAAGAAACTATACTACTGACATCAATACATGTAGGGTCTTGATTAAGGCGCAATTGTAAGGCATTATGCTTTGATTAGTTGCCCTCACAATTTTGTCTCTGCCTCAACCCTCCAAGCCATGGCCGCCTTGATGTTCCATGAAGTAAAAACGTGCTTGGGGATCGCTAAACCCAGTCCAGGGCTTGGTGAGCACCATGTGATAGAATGGAGATATTTCTAGAGTATTTCTCATTGTGAGATATTATTAGGAGTTTCTCCTTAATCCTTAAGCGTTGATTTCTTGAAACCATAGAGTTTGTTCCTTAACCATTGACACTGTTCTGCGTTCTAGGTTGCAGACAAGGTTCATTTAAAGGAAGGATTCTAGAGGTTTTGGAGACACTGCAGTGGAAAGGGGAAACCGGACATTTGTTGAGGTTACATAGAGAGACTAGTTGTATAAGGGCCATTTGGATGGAGGGAAGAAAGAGAGGAAGTGGAGCGGAGTAGAGTTGTCTAAAAATAGGTTAATTTTGAGCTAAATATACTTTACTCTACTCTACTCTCCCTCCCTCCTCTCAATCCAAATGGATCATAAATGTTTTGCAAGTAGACTATTGTAATTGGTTCTTCTAGTGAATTTTCTATCCAATTGGAGAATCTGGAGTGGTTTTTCTTTGAAAGAATTCTTTATTGGATTACCATTTACCAAAACGTTGTGCTTGGTTATAGTTTATTGCTTTGTGCACTAGGTGCAGTTTTTTTTTTTTTTTTAATTATCTTTTTGTTTGTGGAATTCCTAATAAATTTGTGTGATCTATCAATAAATCCGCTATATTATTATTTGAGGTCAAAATAGAATTTTCCATTTGGTATCAATAAGATTTTTTTCAACATTATAAATCACAAAAAGGATTTGAACATAAAGCCCCTTTTAAAGAAACTTAACTCTGCCTACGAAGTTCTATAGATTAAAAACTTCGAGGATAAAAACGAATAGGAACAGAAGAAAACAATTGGTGGAGACATATCCTCTACCCAAATTGCACGAAACCAACCGTCCTTTCAGTGTATGCACTCACACAATTATTGGACATGCGCATAGAAATTGCGTTTACATGCATTAATTTGACGGCATTGTTTATTGACTTCATTTTCCATTCTGTGGAGTCTCAACTCTCAACTAGCGTTCTTAACGGTGCAATGACTTGACCACCACACACCCTTGGTGCGATAGTCACTCCACAAGTATAAGTACTTGTGGGGTGTGGGGGGCAAGGGCCGGAGTTCAAGTCTCCAAGAGGGAGCTTCACACACATATACACTTAGATTAGGCTAGAGTAGAATCCTATCTTGTAAAAAAAAAAAAAAAAAAAAAAAAAAAAAACAAAAACGGTGCAATGACTTGGAAAATTTGACTCAACAACCGCTTTAGTACACGGTAATTAAAAACCCTCATTACTTATCTAGTAGTACAGATTTGGATCCAATTTTTAGACATTCTTTGACGCTTCAAGAATTAATGGAAATGATCCATTTTCCAATCTGAAATTTCCTGGAAAGGATTTTGTTTCAAAATGTCTCTTTCTAAGTGGTTACATATATGGCTTTTTACGCCTGCGTTTTCTTGCGAAGCACTGAGCCATTGACTAGCAAATGGCTCTTGATAGCTGTTTTTCACATGTGTGCTTGCACAAATTATGATCTAGAAGAATGGGGAGTTTGGTTTCCTTATGAATAAGAAACTCATTTCTGTATGCCAGAAACAAAAATATACCACTATATTTACCTAAAAATTAAAACCCAATTCTAATTCTTTGTTCTATTTTGTGACGTTTGTTTACATATGGCAAGGTCTAAGATCTCTCCCACTCATTGACTGTTTTTCAGGCAGCAACCGCAAGTTACCTTTTTTTCTATCTTTTTATCTCTCTTCTATTTCTTCTGATATATTGATATGTTGTTTGGGTTTGTGCCTTTGGCTGCTTTCAACAATATTTGATTTTTTTTTTTTTTTTTCTACATGGACTGACCAACCAAACGTACCACATATTTCTTTTGCACCATCTTAAATGTTTATAGCCTTAAATCTTTCTCTCCACAATTAAAGCCTCAAACGAACTATTTGCTCTTTTCTAATTTGGGTGGTTTGGAGGCATGGCAGTGGCGAGTGGAATCAAACAATTGAAGCCCACATGTCCTACCAAATCTTTGCTAATTCTATTCTTTTTGTTTTTTTTTTTCTTAAGGTATTTTTTAATTATAATTTGTTCTCTCATGTCATACCCATTATATATATCAATGAAAAAGAAAAGGCCCTTTTATCTTACTTTGTGGTTGAATGAGTTTTCAAGGTACAAATTTTAATTGGCTGGTGATTGTTTTTCTGTGTTTTAAATTAAGTTGTGACCAAAAAAAAAAAAAAAAAAAACTCCTAATTTTATTGGTTTGGTTTCAGGAAAAATGAGCGCAATGCATTTAGGCGGATTTTGTTCCATCTTCTCTCTAGTGCAAGAATTGGCAGGATTAGTAAAATACTACTGTTTTGGCACATCATATAAACTTCAATTTTTTAATTTCTTTTTGACATAAATATTGACATTAGAGAAAAAAAGGAGATGCAAAATCAAAACTTTTTTCCTTCTTCATAAACGTTCCACAATTCTTTTGTTGACAACTATATTTGTTTCCCCAAATGCTATTATTCTATCATTTTGATTTTTTGTCTTTTTTTTTTTTTTTTTGGGAAACAATCACACATATAAGCAAAGGAGAGGGAATGAGTCTAACACAAAAGCATACATAAACACACACTCACACAGGGATTGTGCTTTGTGTTTGATTCTCTTCTTAATCTATCTCAAATCATAAATAACTTTTAAATTTTGTGATTCTAAAAAAAAAAAAAAAAACAAGGAAAAGTTCATAGTAATACAAGGAACCTATATAATATCATTTGAGTTTGGGATAAGTCTAACACACCCTATCTTGGCTCTCTCTCTCTACATCACCAACATCGTGTGAGACTCTCATATAATGTAACTGATTATCTAATGTCATGGGTATATTAAACAATTTTAATTGAAAATTTAACTATAATTATTTTTTGAAATTGGGAAAAATGTGTTACTTTATGTTATTTAAAATATGTTAAACATTCTACATAACCTTCTCATAAAATTACAAACAGCAGCTTGGCTCAACAAACGTAACTGTCCCTTGGAAAAACATATCGAGGACTTTGAAACTAGTATGGATAGTTTAAGGATTGTGGCCCACATTGACACCTGGCCGAAAGAAAAGAGGCGTGTCCTTCCTTGGAAGTTGGAAAGGCATGCAATCACCCTATTTCTGTTCTCTTTTTATAGCTAACTAAGAGGACTCTTTCAGATTAAATGGATCTTTTGATTCGTTGAGTACTGATTAGCCACACTTTCATTCCTTTTATCATCCAAATGAGTACGTTGTTTTTTGGTTTGATGCTTAATGCTTCTACAACCAAAAGATGTTACAATTTAATTTCTTTTTGGTATAATTACTATTCCATCTAATTCCTTTCATCTTATTTCTTCGTGTCAACATTCGTGCTGCTAAACTATCGATCGCAAAAGTTTTTAGTTTTACTCTCCATTCTTGTCTGATCAGATTGATATCTCTTGGGACCTGGAAGACCCACTCAATTTCTTAACCTCTTCTTGGACTCTCGGCTACTTGAATCCTTAAGCAACTCAATCAGTTCATTTGGCTAAGGATTCGAATCTTTACTTGTTTAGTGTTCTACTTTGCCAGCATGTCTATGCCTAAGAGCAATGTAAATAAAAGTGGACTTTGTGGAGGGCCATTGTAAAAATCATAGACGGGCTTTCGAAGTTTCTTTCAAAAGTGGGTTTCTAGTTGGTTTTGTGGTTTTTGCTATATCATATACAGATTTTTTTATTTACTATTTTAATCTTTGGGTGGGATCAAAGAAGAGAAGTAAGAAGATGCGAACAAGGCCGGGCAACAGTTTTGACAGCGAGCAGGAAGAAGGGTAAAGAAGTTAATCAAGTTACCCAATTGCCAACCCTTGGCTTCGATCAAGAAAAAAGCATAGAGGTAGTTTTTCTCATCACTAAAATTTATAGGACTAGGAGTAGGAATAAGATACGAGACTGACCGGTGGATAATTTCAGCCATCCTTTATATATTTAGTTGATAAAAATAAAATAAAAAATCCATTAGTTAAAATTTTTTTAATTGTTCAGTGTTTAATATATTATTTTAGGAGAACTTTAGAATGTTTCAAAACAATTAGAGAAAATCTAAATTTTTGTTTTTATATATATATATATATATATATATTATTTTTATTTGCACATTCATAGCACATATATACGCCCTAGAAAGTTGCTTTTATATTAGAATATTTTTAGATATATTTTTAATTAATATTAAATCATGTAAGGACTATAGTTTGAGTTAAAAAAAATTTAAAACAATTATATATAAAGCTATTAACCAATTTTATTACAAAATATTTACAAACTAATATGTGATAATAAATGTAATTGATAACCTGTCATAAATATAATAAATAATTTTTTTAATTACTTCTTGTTTTATGTTTAAAGTTAATGAAATCTTTTTTGTGTAATATAAAAATCAAAGTATGGATTATGTTAAAATTAATACTACATCGCTTGCCCTAGCCGCTCTCTGAGTTGCCCTAGCCGCTCTTGGAGTCGCTAGAACGTAGAACCTCGTTATCTTCCTCGGAATGATAGCCTCTCCCTCTCTGTTAAACATCCATAACAAAGGGGTTCATATTGACCTCTCTTTTTCTCTTACGTGTGGTCTACATCTCTCTGTACTCTTTCACTCTAGCATTACCCCATGGACGATATTCTCTACGACTGGAAAAAACTCTCACCGACAGAGGAAGAAGATACAAAATTAAGTCTGTCAAGTCAAAAAACATACGCAGCAAGGAGTTTGTTCTAGCTGCAAAATTCCTCACAAAGAGGGCCCTTAATGTGGAAGCAATAGGGCGCACTTTTAAGCCCTTATGGAGAGCCAAAAACGAGTTCAAGGTGCGTGAAGTCGGAGATCACATCCTCCTTTTTGTTTTTGAACTCGAATCTGATGCGAAACGTGTCCTTGCAAACGAACCTTGGACCTTCGATAAGCATGTTGTCCTGTTACAGAGATTTGATGGATCTGTTCCAAATGAGGTATTTGAGATTCACAAATCTGAAAATCTGGGTGCAAATACACGGTTTGCTGATGCGCATGCTTGATCCCGAGATTGCAATTGAATTAGGCGAGACACTCGGAAAGGTTACACCATGTGAGAACTCTAGTGAACTGATGGGAGGTGATTTCTTACATGTTCATGTAGAAATAGACGTTTCAAAGCCACCGTGTCGAGGTCGCCGGATAGCATTGGATGATAATGAGGAGGTATGGGCTTCTTTCAAATATGAGAAACTACCTAATTTTTGCTATTGGTGTGGACTGATCTCACACGATGGGAAAGATTGTGAAGTCGGGTTAGTAAAAAAGAATGATGGAAAAACAGAGCCTCATGAGTACGGACCGTGGCTGCGAGCCTCGTCATACAATCCCGGAAAAATTCCCTTTGTTGTGGTTCCTGGTATGGGCGACGGCTTGGGGGGAGTTCCAAATCATGCTCAACGGACAAAGAAGGCCGAGACAGCCGAGATGGCGAGCAAATCCACCAAGGAAATCGCTACCAGTTTTGATTCCGGCATGGAGAAAGACGCTGACCTGAGGACTGGGACAAACATGGAATCCCGGAATTCAGGGGAGCAGATCACGCTGATCGCCCGAGAGTGTAGCAACCAATTCACTGAGGTATTTACTTCAAATCCCAATTTAACTTCATTCCATACTGATATTGCTGACTTTGAGACGCAGATACAGGACATTGATTATGAAATTAGCAAGTTTGACAATTGTGAAACACACGTGGAAAAAATCTGCATCACAGGCCCCACCAACCAGGGAGAAGTATCTAGCCCCTTCCATGCAAACACAAGTGGTTCTACAGCAACCTCACCATGTAGAAGAAAATTCCCCACCATCCAACCAAGGGAGAAAAACTTTGCGCACGTGGAAGAGATTGGCTAGGGACAATCCTATGGAGACCGACTCACCATTGAGCCCTACGGCTAAAAAAAAAAAAGCAGAGAGAAGAAGAAGTAGAATATCTTCCCGAGTTACCTACCAAAAAATCACAGGTTTCAAAGGGAGAAAGTCAGAAAAATTCAATGGCGGAGGCTGCACAAAGCCCCCGCCAAGCGCAATGAGTCTTATAGTTTGGAACCGTGGGCTTGGGAACCCGCGTACAGAAAGGAGCTCAAGTAGTGATTCGGGCAAAAGATCCCTCCGTTGTGTTTTTAGCCGAGACATGGGCGGATGAAGCTAGGCTAAAAGAAGTTCAAAGAAACATCAAATTTGACAATTTGTTCTTCGTGGAAAGAAACCCTAGAGGTGGCGGGGGATTGGCTCTATATTGGAAAAATTCCATTGACATTAGTGTGGATTCTTTCTCCAAATACCACATTGATTCTATAATAAATAAAGGTAGTGATGATGCTTGGAGATTTACAGGTTTCTATGGAGAACCAGCAACACACAAGAGAGTTGAAGCATGGAGTAAACCGAGGTTGCTCAACACCGGACATCAGCTTCCTTGGCTTTGTGCCGGGGATTTCAATGAAATCACAAGAAGCTCAGAGAAATTGGGAGGAAATAATAGAAGTCAGGCTTAGATGCAACTTTTTCGGGATGTCATAGATGAATGCGGATTTCTTGATCTTGGCTATGTGGGAGATCAATTTACTTGGAGAAGACATTTTGTGGATGGACATTCACTGTGGGAAAGATTAGATCGAGGGTTAGCTAACCACGAGTGGTTCATGAAATTTACAGGAACAAAAATCCATCACCTGCACTCAGATTCTTCCGATCATTCCCCACTGTGGATCTCCTTAGATGGTTTAGACATTCCATCTTTTGCTAAACCATTTAGGTCCGAAGAAATGTGGCTCTCTGACCGTGGGTGTTCAGATATTGTTGAGGCAGTTTGGTTGTCAAGGGGAGAGGAGGAAGACCATAACCATATGCGCAAAATAGATAAATGTGGTAAAGAACTCCGCAAATGGGAACGAGACTGCTTTGGGAATGTCAAATTGATACTGAGTCGGAAGAGAAAGGACCTAAAGGAGGCCGAAAAAATAGCCATGAGAATCGGGAATAATCGCATGTCCGTGTATTGCAAAAGGAGATAGCGGAGTTGATTGATAAAGAAAATAGATTGTGGTTCCAGAGAGCAAAGGTCACGTGGGCCAAATTTGGGGACAGAAACTCAAAATTTTTTCACCGCCATGCGTCTCAAAGGAAGAGGAAAAATTTGATTCGAAAGCTGAAAGATCCAAACGGCCGAGTGTTGGATACTAATGAAGATATAGCCGATTGTCCGGTGCACTATTACCAGGACCTTCTCCAATCACACAACCAGCAATTCTGCTCTGCAGCTACAAATTCCATCCAAAAAGTAATTACGAGGACATGAATTCTATGCTCTCATCCGAATTCACTCTCTTGGAGGTAAAGCGTGGCCATCAATCAAATGGCCCCACTTAAGGCTCCTGGACCGGATGGTATGCCTCCTCTCTTTTATCAAAGATTATTGGAACTTAATTGGGTATGATATTTCTAACTCGTGTTACATTACCTTAACTCGCTACTTTACCCGATCACCTTAATCATACTTTCATTACTCTTATTCCCAAAAAGAAAAATCCTGAATTTGCCTCTGAATTTAGACCAATCAGTTTGTGCAATGTTTTATATAAAATTTTCTCTAAAGTGCTAGCTAATAGACTTAAGAAAATTTTGCCAAATATTATAACTGAAAATCAGAGTGCTTTCACCAAAAGTCGCCTTATTTCTGACAATATTCTTGTAGCTTTTGAATCCTTACATAGTATGCAGAAGCACACGAGATAAGGAAGGGTATATATGCCATCAAGCTTGACATGAGCAAAGCATATGACAGAGTGGAGTGGGATTATCTGTCTTGAGTTATGGTTAAGATGGGCTTCAATGAACATTGGATCCGTCTTATGATGCTATGTGTTAAAACTGTGACATATTCCATATTGGTTAATGGGGAACCTAAAGGCATGATCACTCCAACAAGGGGAATAAGACAAGGAGACCCACTCTCACCTTTCCTATTCTTGCTTTGCACAGAAGGTTTAAATGGGTTGATCAACCAGGCCACTCAACAGGATCATATCAAAGGCTATTCTCTTTGTAGAAATAGCCCTCGGTTAACTCACCTTTTGTTTGCAGATGATAGTTTGTTGTTTTGCGGGGCTACTATAGAGGAGTGCCAAAGAGTTCGGACATATTGGAAGTTTATGGGAGATGTTCAGGCCAGCAGATTAACCGAAGCAAGACGACAATCTTCTTGAAGAAATCTACAAGGGATGACATCGTAAATCGATAAAGATGGCATTGGGGGTTCCAAATTGTTCAATATGAGAGATACTTGGGATTACCGTCACTGGTGGGCGAAAACAAAAAGCAAGCTTCAACTACATAAAGGAACGAGTCCGGAAAAAACTACGGGGATGGAAGGAGAAACTCCTCTCACAGTGGAAGAGAAATCTTAATCAAAGCAGTTGTCCAAGCGATCCCTACTTACACTATGAGCTGCTTCAAACTTCCTTTGGGTCTTTGTTCGAGATTGAGAGCCCGATACGAAGATTTTGGTGGGGCCAAAAGGTGATAGGAGGAAAGTTCACTGGGTGAAATGGGAAACTCTTTGCCTTCCAAAAAGGAAGGAGGTATGGGCTTCAAGGATCTAGCTAACTTCAACGATGCCCTCTTGGCTAAGCAAGCTTGGAGATTACTTCATAATAAGGACTCCCTCTTCTATAAAGTCTTTAAAATGAAGTTTTTTCCAAATTGCAGCATTTGGGAGGCACAAGAATCTAGCACCGGTTCACACGCTTGGAATAGCATCTTAAAGGGCAGAGATGTGCTTCTTAAGGGTGCAAGATGGAGGATTGGTTGTGGACAGGCAGTTAGCATATGGAACGATGCATGGTTACCATCGATGGAGCATCCAAGAGTATTATCTGATATCGATCCAGGCTTTGAAGAGGGGAGAGTCTCTGACCTCATCAACCCACTCACAAGAACATGGGACTTACATTTAGTACACGGACTTTTGTCTCCGTAAGAAGCTGCTCTAGTTCTTAGCATTCCTTTAAGCCGTACTCCGGTGGAGGATAAGATCATTTGGCCCTTTACCCCCTCGAGTAAGTATACGTAAACTCGGGTTCTAAATTTCTAACTACACTTAACTCGTGCGGGTTCCTACAACCAACCAAAGCGAAAGAAAGTGTGGCTTGTGGAAGCAGATTTGGAGCCTTAATGTCCCTAACAAGGTGCGGCATTTCATGTGGAGAGTATGCAAGGAAGTCTGTACCAGCAAAGCACAACCTAATGAGGAGGAAGATCTTAATGGAGGATAAATGCGAGCACTGTGGTGTGGAGTCGAGACAACACTTCATGCTATTTGGGATCTGTGCTATGCTTGATGAGATTTGGGAGGCCATTCCAGGTTTTGAAAACCGGCGACAACATGCAATCTTAAGCACCAAAGACCGATGAGCATGCTTCATGAGAAAAAGAAAAACCTGGAGTTAATGACCATGGTGATGTGGACGATTTGGCACCGACGTAACCAGCTACGTGTTAGCTCTAATGATTTTCCACGTTCACAAAGTCATCCAACAAGCTACTCGAGCACTCGTCTACCTTCCAACAAAGCCAGCAGTCCCTCGGTCAACCTTCAAAGAACGCAATAACCCACCTCGCACACACAGTGGTGCCCGCCTCCACCGAATTGCTTTAAATCAACTTTGATGGAGCCTCTTTCCCGGAGATGGGTAAGGCTGGACTGGGTGTGGTCGTGCATGATAGTCAAGGAAGTATGATTGCCTCATTGTCTCGAACAAGCTCCTTTGCCATTCTCATCGGATATCGTGGAAGCCATGGCAGCGGCAAGGGCATTGATCTTTGCACAAGAACTGGGGATAATGAATTTGTTTTGGAAGGAGATTCGTGAGGTAGTGGTTAACTCTCTACGTAGCAAAGAAACCTCCTTTTCTTCATTTGGCCACCTTGTTGGAGTCAAAGAAAAATCTTTACTCACCCAATCACTAGTATCGCCTTCTCCCATGTACGTAGATGTGGTAATAGAATAGCCCATAACCTAGCTAGACATGCAAGAAATGTCGAGGTTTGTCGGTGTGGGTGGAGGATGTCCCACCACACTTAGTTGATGTATTTTTGCCGAACCTGGCTGATTTTTATAATAGCAGTAGTCTTCTTTCTCAAAAAAAAAAAAAAAAAAAAAATACTACATCGCTTGATAGGTTGGTCATTGGCCATATATCTCTGGTAATCGTTTTTCCATGATTTTATTTTATTTTATTTTTAATTTTTTTTTGACATTCAAACCTAAATTGATGAACAATGCCACAAGTCTCATGAAGACTGCATGTAATTTTTTCATTGTTAGGTTGAATCACTACCCCACCACCCTCGCCCCAACATTATCATTAATAGGATGGGTTTCCGTCACCTTTGTCTTATCATAATGGTAACATAATCTGAGATCAATTGAGTTAGAATGGAAAGCATTGTGTATAATCATTTAGACCACTTAAACAGATTGTTTAACTTAATTTATTAACCAAGTGATTACTTAAATTAATTTTTAGATCTAAGTTAAACACAAATAAATCATATCATGCAAAGATGCAGAAAAGTAAATAACACCACGATATGATTACTCAGGAAAACCAATGAAACTAACTGTTTCAAGATAAAAACCTGGGGATGATTTGACTTAGTTATCGTCAAGGTAAACCAAATCCACTATAAGAGAATTGAAGTTTTTACAAAAGACTATCCCTAAATCCAATGCTACTTCCAGTAGTAACTTACTAACACGACCACGTGCAAGCTCCGAATCCAAGAACTCCTTCTCTTCTTGGATTTACAGCAACACAAGCTGCCTTGCTTGTGACTTTGAGATCTCACTCAAAGGTTTTAGATCACCTTCACTTGTTGATCTTAATGTAGCAACTATGTTCTACCAATGCTTGATTGTAGTTTTGGCTCCGGTAGATTCTTGTGTAGTTAGAAAGTACAAAACCTTTCAAATCTCACAAAGAGTAACACATAAGTCTTTTTCAGCACCCTCAAAACGTGGCTAGGGTTCCCCTTTTATATGTGGAGAAGTTTAGATGAAGCCCTAAATATTTTTGCAGGCTTTGGGCCTGTTTAAAAATTCTGTAGAAAATTGTATTTACAATTTTCGATCGTTGAGCCTAATTCTCGATCAGTCAAAAAAGGTAGAACTTCACTTCCTTTTCTGCAATCAACTGAACTTCAAAACTTGAAACAACCTTATTTAAGCATTGCCTAAACACCTAGACTAGACATGTTTTGCTCTCGGTTTGCCAAGACAATACAACAATGATTCTAAATATTTAATTCTAAATCTTTAGAACCTAACACATTGTTTCTCAAAAAAAAAAAAAAAATGAATGGAGAGCATTATAAGGCTAGATCTGGTTTTAGCTAGACGTACCTCTAAATCCACAAATGGATTCCTGAAAAAATAATAATAATAATAAAAAGGACTTCAATAATCTACCAAAAATCAAATATATTGCAATATTACACACGTTAAACCTATTTATGGGAAATAGATAATTTATTTTCTAGGAAAGAATTAAGAATACCTAATACAACCTAAATATTGGTTTAATATCAAATTTTAACCAACGGGGGCTTGGTTGAGTGGATAAGGTTCATTTACTTTGTGCACCACACCTAGGTTCGAATCCCGCTGCCCGCAGGAGTCCGTTGGTGGGCATCCTTAGTGGGGTAACTCCCCATACAGTGGTACAGGCGGGCCCCGAGATCGGGCTACCCCGTCCGAGGCCATCTAGCACCCTGTCCGGGGGTGTAATATAGCCATAAAGGCCCCCATTTTATGTTTCTCAATATATATATATATATATATATCAAATTTTAAATTACGATTGCGAACTAATCAATTAAGACTAATATATCAATTGACACAAAGTTAAGGTGATTGGTAAAGTCTTGAATTTCTCATCTAGGTTTTCTCTCTGAGAGACCAAAACGTAGAAACCTATTATCTTCTTCAGAAAGATACCCTCTTCCCTCTACAAACTTTGATTTGTAGTAGGGCTTCTTTAGTTTGTCTCTATCCCCACATCTCTACGAACCCTCACTGTTTGCTTTGTTCGCTCTCCCTCTTCTTAATACTTAGCACAATGGAAGAAGTACTAAACGATTGGAAGAAGCTTTCTTTAATCGATGTCGAGGGGGCCAAGGTTAGCCTATCAAAATCTAGAAATCTCCTTGGTAAGGAGTACGTGCTTGTTGCCAGATTCTTCACTAGGCGAGCCTTGAACGTGGAAGCCATAGGGAAACTTTAAAACCCCTCCGGAGAGCTCGAAAGGAATTTAAAATTAGGGAAGCAAGAGACCATGTTCTCCTTTTTGCTTTTGAACTAGAAACTGATGCAGAGCGTGTTTTAGCTTTTGAACCCTCGTCCTTTGACAAGCACCTTGTCCTCTTTCAACACTATGATGCATCTGTCCCTGCGAGAAATCTGCGATTCACCAAGACGAAGTTCTGGGTGCAACTCCATGGCCTACCAAGATGCATATTAGACCCCTAAACATGGGCGGAGCCATGTTGAAGGGTGGGGGGGCCATGGCCCCCCCAAAATTTTGAAATTTTTTTAAATATATATATAATTATTTAATGTTTTCAAAATTTAGTCTACAAAAATAAGAGTTGGCCCCCCTAAGTATTTGTATTTGAATTAGTCCAATGATGCTTTAAAAAAAAAATTGATCTAATAGTTATAGAGACAACTTTATTTTTCACAATTCTATTTTTTATTGTAAAATGTGTTTTTATATCTGTTAAATATTTGAAAAAGTTTGACACCAAACATGTTTGAATTTATCTTTTTCAACTTGTTATGTGGCGATTAACAAGTCATTGACTCATTAAAAAATTATTGTCACTAAAACTACACCTGAATGTCTCTTTAGTTGCCACATAATGGGTTAAAGCAAAATAGTTTCAAATATGTTTGGAGCTTAATTTATTCCTCCAAGTTTTGGATCATTCTTATTTTTGAAAATTACATTAGTTCAATTGAATAATTTTACTTACATTAGTATAAAATTTGATAATTTTTGTAGAAAATGAAACTTTTTAAGAATTTCACTATGAAAATTGTGAAAAAGTATTTTATTAATTTTATGAAAGATAGCCATCAAACATAATTTTGATTGAATATATTAAGCTCTTTTTTTGTTGGGTGTGTGTATATATATAACTTATCAAATAAAAAAGTGTGTATATAATAAAAAAAAGCATGTGTATTTATGTGTATGTATGTGGTTGTCTTGATAAATACATTAATGTTGCAACTTGGCCCCTCCAAACAAAAATTCCTGGCTCCGCCCCTGCCCCTAAACAACCATTGAACTGGGAGTGACCATTGGAATAGTAACGCAGTCTGAAAATTTGAAGGAGCTAGTTAGAGGGGATTTTCTTCGGGTCCGAGTAGAGTTTGATGTCTCAAAACCGCTCTGTTGAGGTCGTAAAGTAGTCCTAGAGAATAACAGAGTATTTTGGGTGGCCCTTAAATATGAGAAACTCCCCAATTTTTGCTATTGGTGCGGTCTGGTGTCTCATTATAATAAGAAGTGTGAGATTGGGTTGGCGAGTAAAAGTTCGCTTCCCCTAGTAGATCGTGAATATGGTGCATGGCTGAGAGCCCAACCCTACAATCTGGGGAAACTCACTTCACTACAGTTCAAGGTATGGGAAATGGTCTCGGCAGAACAAAAAAGGACAAGGAGGCTATTCCCGTTGTCGGCGGTGCTTCCAAACCGACTCCTAGAGGCAATGACACCGTGGACTTTACTCACATATCAAATATGGAACTAGAGGATTTGGTGGAGGATAATCTACGAAATTCATGCAACATTCCTGTTTCAATTCCTGAGGTAACTGATACCATTACAAATCTATCTCCTTTCCATACTAATCCCCAAGCTTTTGAATTTCAAATCCAGGAAATAGACACGGCACTAAAGAAGTTTGATCACCAAATCTCTGAATTGGCACCTAAGACAGCTAGCAACCTAATTAATTCGGACAATCAAGAACAGATATCTCTGTTATCATTGGAAGCACAATCCGCAAAACCTCATGGAGTTATTTCTCACGTGACAGACCAGGCCCGATTACACACACCAAAAGCAATCCCTTTACATAGGTGGAAAAAATTGGCTCGTGACACGCACATGACAAACGACCAAATACCTCTCAATGTTACTGCCAAGCGTGGAAGAGAATCAGAGGAGGAGGTCCTACCCGAGTTACCCAACAAAAAAATTCAGGTTTCAAGGGAGGATGCACAGAATCAATCAGTGCTGGAGGCTGTTCAGTAGCCCTACCAGTCACAATGAGTTTCTTAGTTTGGAACTGTCACGAGCTTGGGAACTTGTTTACAAGGAAAGAGCTTGAAGTCTTGATTCGAGCTAAAGATCCCTCCGTCGTGTTTTTAACCAAGACATGGAAGGATGAAGCTAGGCTAAAAGAAGTTCAGCGGAGCATCAAGTTTGATAATCTATTTTTTGTAGAGAGAAATAATAGAGGTGGTGGTTTAGCCTTGTATTGGAGAAACTCTATCGATCTCCATGTTGATTCCTTCTCTAAATATCGTATTGATTCCATCATTAACAAGGGGAAAGATGAAGCTTGGCGGTTCACAAGCTTTTACGGAGAACCGGTGATGCATAGGAGATCCGAAGCATGGAATAAACTCAGACAACTCCATGGCAAACTTAAACTCCCTTGGCTTTGCGCAGGTGATTTTAATGAAATCACTCGATCCTCAGAAAAATAAGGAGGAAGCAATAGAAGCCAAGCCCAAATGCAACTCTTCAGGGATATCATTGATGAATGCAGGTTCCTCGATCTCGGTTTTAGCAGACCTTAGCTCACATGGCGGAAGCACTTTGCCGACGGCCATTCTATTTGGGAAAGATTGGACCGTGGCCTAGCCAATCACGAGTGGTTTTTAAAATTTTCGAGGTCCAAGGTCCATCATCTTCATTCTAATACCTCAAATCATAGTTTGCTATGGATCTCACCAGAGGGTTTAGATATTCCCTCCATTGCCAAGCCTTTCCGATTTGAGGAGATATGGCTTTTGGACCGTGGTTGCTCTGAAATTGTTGAGGTCGTGTGGTGCTCAAATGTGGAGGAGCTGAATGTAGCAGAGGAAGTCACATACAAGATTAAAAAGTGTGGTAAGGAGCTAGGCAGATGGAATAGGACCCACTTCAGTAATGTCAGACAAGAATTGGGTAGGAAGTGAAAGGAGTTTATTGAAGCTGAGAGGGTAGCTATGAGGACTGGGAACAAACAACGAGTCAAGAGCTTGAAACAAGAGATTTTGCTGCTAGTGGACAAAGAAAACAGATTGTGGTTCCAACGGGCAAAGGTGTCATGGGCAAAATTTGGAGATAGGAATTCAAAGTATTTCCACAGCCAAGCATCACAAAGGAAGAGGAAAAACTTGATCCACAAAATCCAGGATTGCCGTGGCCAATGGAGAACAAATAAGGATGATATAGTTGATTGTTTGGTGCAATATTATCAAGCACTATTTTCGAGTTCCAATGCACAATATTATGATATAGCTACAAACTCCATCTAGAGGGTTATCACAGCTGATATGAATTGCCAATTAGCCACAAAATTCATAGAATGGGAAGTCAAGTAAGCTATCGATCAAATGGCACCTCTCAAGACCCCCGGACCCGATGGTATGCCACCTCTCTTCTACCAACATTATTGGAATTTAATTGGTGATGATATTTCTAAATCTGTTCTTCATTTTTTAAATTCTGCATCTCTCCCTGAAAATCTCAATCATACTTTAATCATCCTCATTCCAAAAAAGAAGAATTCAAAAACTGCTGCTGATTTTAGACCTATCAGTTTATGTAATGTCTTATATAGAATTTGCTCTAAAGTTCTAACAAATAGACTTAAGAAAATTTTACCAAATATTATCTCTCGAGCAAAGAAAGTGCTTTCAAGCCGGCTTATTTCTGACAACATTTTGATAGCTTTTGAGTCTCTTCACAACATGGAGAAACACAAAGGAAAGGATAATTATATGGCAATTAAACTTGATATGAGCAAGGCTTATGATAGGGTGGAGTGGCACTATCTTGAATCAATTATGGTGAAGATGGGCTTTTCTGATCATTGGATTAAATTACTCATGTTGTGTGTCAAAACGGTATCCTACTCAATCCTTGTCAAGGGTGAACCAAAAGGCAAGATCATTCCAAGTAGAGGAATTCAACAAGGAGATCCCCTCTCCCCTATCTTATTTCTCCTTTGCACTGATGGCCTCTATGGGCTCATTAGCCAAGCTGCAAATCGGGGTGAGATTAAAGGTTACTCTCTTTGTAGAAATAGCCCAAGCCTCACTCACCTTTTATTTGTAGACGATAGCCTATTATTTTACAGGGCTACTCATCAGGAGTGTCAAAAAATTCTAGATATCTTGGAAGTCTATGGAAGATGCTCGGGTCAACAAATTAACCATAGCAAGACTACAATTTTCTTGAAAGAAGCAACAAATGAGGATACTAGAAATCATATTAAGATGGGATTATTCAATATGAGAACTATTTAGGGTTACCCTCTCTTGTGGGAAGAAAGAAAAAAGCTAGTTTTAATTTTATTAAGGAGAGAGTTTGGAAGAAAATACAAGGATGGAAGGAAAAACTCTTTTCACAAGCCGGAAGAGAAATCCTAATCAAGGCGGTGGTTTAAGTTGTAAAGTTGTAATTTACAAATATGTATTTTGTTGGCTTTTATTCCGTGCCAAATTTGATTGTAAGTTTATTCAATCTTTTGTACCCTGTATTTATTGTGGGATTTGATTTTAAGGGTTATGTGATAGAGAGAGAGTGTGTGAAGACTCAAGCAATTGAAGCCGGAAGATTTCTCGCAGGTAGCTCGCGACTAAGCATCCTGTGAAGTGAAGCATGTGCCTTGCACATGACTGGAATGTGAAGAGTCGATCTGAGATGGAGACAGACAGTGTTTTCGCGAGTAGCGCGCGGGTAAGGCCTTCCCACGAGACACCCGCGAAACATTCTATTCTGCTAGACTATACTATCTGATACACACTTTCTGTACCCACACTATTTATACTCTCATTACCCACAAATGTTAAGGAGTGCTTCTGAGAGAAAACCCTAGCCAAACACCTTGAGAGTTAGAGATTATCATATCCCAACTGATTGTCTAGTGGATAAATTACCACTTGGAGGGCGGCGGAGAGGTTTTTCGCCGAGTTCTTGAGTTTCCTCTTCGATAACACATCGGCATGTTATCTGTGTTTGCATTCTTCTTCCCTACTCTTTTACATTTCATTTTACTGCTGTGTTTATATGAATATGTGTTGGAGTAGCTTGTTTGTTTATCTACTCGCATTTACACTATTCCGCACTTAGAATTATGTTAACGTAAAATCTATCAAGCCGTAACTTTGATTTGGGGGTCTAAACAGCTCTTGTGTTTTTTAAACACATTTTCGAGCTTTCAATTGGTATTAGAGAGGGTACACTCGCTATGGTTTAAATACCTGAGTGTGTTCCTTGACCCTTTGTGATGGACCGGTCACAATCTCTTAATGCCCCACCATTCTTTGATGGAGGCAACTATGCTTTTTGGAAGGTCCGAATGAGGGCTTTCTTGTGTACTATAGATGAGTCTGTATGGAACTCTGTTGAGAATGGGTATGTTAAACCCACTATTGCCAAGTCCGAATGGGACAAGACAGCTCTTGCATTAGCTAATGCGAATAGTAAGGCCATTAATGCTATATTCTGTGGTGTGTCCCCCGATGAGTTTCACAGGATATCACACGTGAAGACAACTAAGGAAGCTTGGACGATCCTTGAAACAACCTATGAGGGTACCAAGAAAGTCAAGGACACGAAACTTCAAATGCTTACCACCAGATTTGAAGAACTTAAGATAGGAGATGATGAGACTTTCGACTCTTTTTATGGAAAGCTCAATGAAATTGTAATTGCCAAACTCAATCTCGGAGAGAAGATTGAAGATTCTAAGGTGGTAAGAAAGATTTTGAGGTCTTTATCGGAAAGTTTCCGAGCAAAAGTCACAGCTATAGAAGAGAGTAAGGACTTGGATGAGATCAAAATCCAAAAACTGATTGGATCTCTCCAAACATATGAGCTGGGACTACCTTCTCATAAATTGAGCAAAACACTTGCCCTTAAAACCATCATCGAGAGAATGGACAACTCATTCGAAGAGGATGATGTGGAGAAGGAAAGACCGAAGCTAGTAAAAAAAAAATGATACTTTGAACACTTTAACCAATATTTCAATTGCCGACCACATTGATGGTCCATTGGCACCTAAGCACCTAGGAGTTAAATGGGAGGGGAGGGGTTTAGGTTGTGATAGAAATTTCCTCTTGTTTGTTTTGTTTAGACCCTTACAATCCAGACTTGTTTAACCTAATTAATTAGCTAAGTATTTACTCAGATTAATTATTCATAACTAGGTTAAACTCATGCGAGGATGGAGCTAGGATTTGAAGTTAGGGGAGGCGGCTCTAACCGTAGGCCTTTTTCAATAATAAAAATTTATTATTGTATTTATGCCTTTTTTTTTTCTTTTTACTATAATTTATCATTATATTTCTTTGATGAATAATTATTTATCATAATTTATGCTTAATAGTATATTTTTATGTCCATGGCATTTTAGAAACTTTGGGATGCAATCTTTAAACGGATGTTTCTTTTGTGAAGACCAATTGCAAATAAAAAATTACTAGGTTTCCAGATTTTTTAATCTTACAACAAACATAGTGCTTTCCTTGCAATGTTGTAGCATTTTTTTTTTTTTTTTTTTTTTTTAATATAACAACGCCATTCTAATATATGAGATAATAATCATATCGTTACAAAAGAGCTTGGCATTGTCAAAGGCTAGCAAATCCCCCATCATTGATAGTCTTTATACACGTTAGTAGAAGTACTGAAAAGCGAGCAATGCTAAACAAAATATTTTCTGCAACAAATTCCACAACTTTTGAGATGTTATTTATTTTCATTTTGGTTTATCATTAACATTATTTTATTGTCTACATTTACAAATTGTCAGCTCAATGATTATGAAAAGAAAAAAAAAATGGTGACTCTAGACTAATTGTTAAAGGAAACCTTAGAGCATCTACTAATCTTTGTCTTCCTTCTCTTCACAATTTTGAATTTTGAATTTTTGTTATAATCCAAAATTTTAACTACTTAGAAGAATTAAAGAAGAAAATTGAATTTTGCTTAGTTTTTTAAAAGCATTCCGACAATGAGACACGTATACAACTTTGTAGGCATATTGTCATATTCTTAACACTTTTGTATTGATTTATTTTTTCAATTTCTTTGAAGAAATCATCAAATTATATGATTAAACTATATGCATTCAAGTTAATTTCTCAATTTGATTGTCATTAATTAACTATTTACATTGAGGGCATTTAAGTAAATTAAACTAAGTATAAAAAAAAATTAAAGTTTACATTTGTATTAGATTGTGTGTGACAAATGACAATTACATTAGCATATAATTGCTTATTTATTTGTTATTAATATTGAATTGCTATTTTTTAGAATAATTTTACTTTCAATCTTTTCTCTTTTAATCTTGCCCCCCCTAAATTGAAATCCTGGCTCCGCCATTGCTCACACTATAAGCCATTAGCATGTGAGTGTTTGTCATGAAAACTTAGATGTAGAAAGCCATGTAGTTTAAACAGAGAATTCAAAAATGGAAAAAAATTTCGTCTTTAAGGAAATTTCAAATTGGAAAATGTTGTATATATAGGTATATATAAGGATAGGTTGTAATAATGATATAAGGTTGGAGAGTATTCATTAGTAAAATGAATAAAGTGAAAATTCAAGTTCTTGAATTTTCTAAGTGAAATTTGAAATTCAAAGATGTTCGATCGGTCGAAACTTTTGTTCAATCGATCGAAGTGGTGAAGGAAATTATCTTGGAGTTTATGCCTATATCGATTGGTACTCGATTCCTGTTCGATCTATTGAAAATAGCTTTTGATCGATACTCGATTCCTCTCGATCGATCGAGACTTGTGAAAACCGAATTTCTGCTAAATTTTCTGATAACTATTCTGAATGTTTGAAAATGTTTCAAGCCTTGTGAACGGTTTAATGAAAAATTTTAACTCTCCACATGTACCTTTTGAAGGGTTATAACCCTATGGGTATTCTCCAAAAATATTAAGTTACAAAAGAAATACAAGAAATCTAGATTTGTTTGACTCTCCATACATATCTTTTCTGGGCCCGCAGAGTTTGCATACCAAACATGCCCTCAATCACGGAATCAACGTGGGTCACAATCTTAATTTTTCTTTGATGAATTTGAGCCCCACTCATTGAATGGTACTCTAAATCTAGATTTGCTATCTTTTTCCATTGCTAAAACAGTCATTCTTGTTGGGCCAAGCTACTGTTAGTGTAAACTGTTTGAGCATTTTTTGTGTTATTTGTTGGATGGTTAGGCTTGTTTATAATTCGACTTCGGCCCAAACAAAAAACATGGCTACCAATATATTTTTATAGCTACAAAGAAATGTAGCCCGACTCTAACAAAAAGATCAGTATGGGCTCAAGTTTCTCTTCATTAACTGGAGCCCAATACATTTTTAGCATAATATATATCCGAGCCCAACACATAAAGTTGTTTACTTTTATTATTATTATTATTATTAATAAAAAAAACCCATAAAGTTGTTAACTTTAAATGGGATTTATAAAATAAAGTATAATATATCAAAGACCTAAGCTCATTTCATATTTTTCAGTAATAAAAATATATTATTGTATTTATGCTTTTTTCTTTTTGCTATAATTTATCATTATATTTCTTTGATGAATAATTTATTATTATTATAATTTATGCTTAATAGTTTATTTTTATGTCCATGGCATTTTTGAAACTTTGGGATGCAATCTTTAAACGGATGTTTCTTATGAGAAGACTAATTGCAAATAAAAAATTACTAGGTTCCAGATTTTTTAACATAGTGCTTTTCTTGCAATGTTGTAGCAATTGTTTTAAAAATAAAAATAAATAAATAACAACGCCATTATGATATATGAGATAATAATCACATAGTTACAAAAGAGCTCAGCATTATCAAAAGCCAACAAGTTTCTCATCATAGACAATGGATTAGCAAATAGTTAATACATTAAGAGGCGCCGAGCTTAGCCAGTGGATTAGTAAATTGGTTGGCATCAACAAAAGAAATATGTAGCAATTTCACTAACTAGCTCACTTGTGCTTATATCAATTAAACGTAAATTACCGAGTAATAGCGTATTCCTTCCTTCAGATAATGAAACTCACATTTTATATATAAAAAAAGTAGAGTATAATTATACTCCAAAAATATTATATAATTTTTCTTAACATAACTAATGTCTTAGTTATAATGTATAGATAGAATATAACTTTATTTCCCCATTTTTTCAAAGTCACAAATTACCCTAAAATAAAAAAATAAAACCAGTAAAGGACAATAAAAGATTATTTTAGAAAACAAACATAAATCCAAATCTGTTACGGACTTTGGATGCCATGCTATAATTCGCCTATGTAATTTCAGCCTCTACAATTTCACCAAAGGTACTTGCAGTGGCAATTTCAGATTGCCTCAATATCTCAGATTTACGTGTGAGGCGAACTCTCTCCCCAAAAATACAAATTGTATTGTATAGTTCAAGCGTCGTTGGCCTTTGACTAGGAAAGAGCTTAAGACAGGTATATGCAATTCTAAGTAACTCAAAGATTTCATCTTCAAATCCTCGGCCAATCAAAGATTCATCAATCACATTATAGAGATCAGAAGAGCTAGTTAAAAGATGAGCAATCCAGTCAACCAAACTCTCATTCGAATTGTTGGCATAATTATTAATTTCAATGGATTCCTTGCCTATAATTAGCTCAAGAAGCAAAATTCCAAAGTCATAGACATCCTTTTTTACATACCCCAACTCCCAAACATCATCGCCTATAAAAAAGGTATTGCTTCTTGTGTTCTTGAACATTTCCTCACCAAAATTCGATATAATTGACCCACCAAAATTCGATATCTTGGGCCTAAAATTCTGATCAAGTAAGATAGAGTTTGAACTCAAGTTGAGATGGACTGCATTGAAATTGCAATAATGGTGAAGCCATGCTAGGCCTCTTGCTATCCCAATGGCAATTTTAACCCTCAAAGGCCATTTCAAGATCTTATCCCTACCTTTCACTGCGTGTAGCCAATCATAAAGGTTACCATTCGATATATATTTGTACACCAAAAGTTTTTCCTTCCCTTCTATACAATATCCTAATAGAGGAACTATGTTTTTGTGTCTCACTCTACCCAAAGCCTTTAGCTCAGAAGCAAATTGTTTCCCAAAAGATTGAGAATCATGTAACCTCTTAATCGCAGAAGGCCGACCATTTGAAAGCACTCCCTTGTACATCATTCCAATTTTTCCCAATCCAATGACATTGCCTGTGTTGAAATTGGCAGTTGCCTCACTAAGCTCTGCAAGGCTCATTCTAGGAATTATTCTCACCAACTTGGAGACCTGTGGATCAAATAATTGTTATTAAGAAATTACAATAGAATTCATCACATGCATAGATGTTTCTTCTAGGTGGCTGAATGCTAGCGTTGTTGTGATCATTTCTTCACTTATCATTAGTAATTGATCCATGACATCATTACGGAGTCAATTTGTGGTCTGTGTTTTTTGGGTTAATCTTTGGTTTTTAGGTTTGAGATTTTATTTTATTTATTTATTTATTTTTTAATTTGTAATGGTTTCTTAGTCAAAATAGTGTTCTTATATAGGAAAATGTGAGTATATTAATTAACAATATCTAGGAATATTCTTAGAAAAATATTTCCCAGACCCTACAAATTTGTTTATACTTTATAGTGTGAAACAAAAATAACAATTCAATTTATATTTTAATTTTTTTGGTAGATTATTGAAATTGTTTTCCTTAATAATTAATGGATCCTCCGGTGGATTTAGAGTTTGAATCTTACTAGAACCAAAGCTAACCTTATGTTACCGTAATGATTAGACAAAGGGAAAGAAAACCATTTTAATGGCAGTTATCTTGGGGTTCCAGACTTCTAAAGATGGTGATTTAGCCTAATGATGAGATAATGACTCGTATACACCTTGAGAGTTGTAGTATGCTCATCAATTAAGATTTGAAAGTAAAAAATGAGCATGAATGCTGTGCCACATATTGTGCTTATGGAAAACCTATCAATTGACACAATATTAATTTTAACATATTCCATACAACGATTGTATATCACACAAATAAGATTTTATAGATTGGGTCCTTATCTTAAATGTCATCATAATTATGCAAAAATTATTGAAGGCATCAAGGTGCAACTTTGAGAGAGTGATGTGGTAGATTGGTGGGAAGGATACAAAATTTTAATAACAAAGTTCACCTATAGACAATGACTACAAACTCTCCCTATATCTTTCTATCAAATGTGAATTTTGACAAATCCAACATTAGATTGTATTTTTTTGATTATATTCTATATGCTTGCAAAATTTTAAGAAGATAAAAAATTAATAGCTATGTCATCAATCAAATATTTTATTTTCAAGTTTTTGCAGTATTAAATTATGCATAAAATATAATTTTATAGATCGAATATTAAATAATATCCAATTTGAACAAAATTTAACATGCATATTAAGAACATAAAGAATATACAATTCAATGATTAGATTTTCAAAATATATAGTCATATTAAATTTTTTATTTTAGTGAGAGTTTATGGCCAAAATCTACAAACTAGCTTGTAGGTAAACTTTGTCCAAATTTTATAGAGTAACTTATTCTTTTCCAACAGTTGGAAACACGTTCTTTTCCTATAGATGCAATGTGACATCTGAGTACTCAAAAGGACCATTCACATTGGTACTTATAATTCAAGCACACTACAAAAGTTCGGCAAATTTTTTTCGATACTTTCAAAATTAATTCTAGAGGGCAATCTTGAAATATTTTTTATACAAGTCAAATTTGTATTATAGAGCACAAATGTAGGAAGGATAATAACATCTATTTCAGCATCCAAGTATCAAGAAAAGATCAAAATTTGGGGCTTGCTAATGAGTAGATTTTTTCTTCTTTCTTTCAAGTACTATATTATTAGAGAAGGCAAATAAGATCTGGATTCAATAGAGGATGAAAGAGTTGGAAGACTAGCATGAATAATTAGTGACTTTTGCAACTTTTAATCTCAACCCTTAAATATAATTTTTTTTACCCCTCAACTTTTTACCATTTTACTTTTACATTATTTTTTCGCCTCTCTCTCTCTCTCTCTCTCTCTCTCTCTCTCATTTTTTCATCTACCCTAATAACACCACATCTTTTTTTTTTTTTTTTTTTTTTTTTTTTTTTTTTTTTTAAAACCTGAAATATGGTGCTTATTGAGTTATTATCATATGTGTGTGTTTGGGTTCACGTCTCTGCGTTGCGTTTTCCATTTCTGCGTTTTCTCTTCTCTTTTTTTTTATTATTTTTTTATTTTTTTTTCACGCGTTTTCCCCTTCACAAGCGGCTCATCGTACATGAACAATAGCCGCAACATTTGACCAATTTTCCCTGAACAGTGCATTCATGCACTGTTCATGGACCCACAAATTTCATTTTTTATCAATTTTTTCATTAAAAATGGGTCCCACGGTACTATTTACACATTTAAAAATTATTTTGCTACACATGTTTTCGATTTTTCAGTTTTCAGTTTCAGCAAAATAAGTTCTATCCAAACACACCCTATGAAATCAAATGCATTTATATTTTAGTAATATAATAATGTGACATGTCATTATTGGAGGTGTAAACCAAAGAGTTTACACTGGGGCCTTATAGAATCTAATTTCAATCTATTTTAATCTCTTGGAATTGAAAAACTTATTATTGTCATTAATCCTTTATTGACTATTATAGGAAATCTATTCCTTTCACTCCTAAGTTGATTAATTTGCTAGATTCTAGAAATAGAAAATTGAGATGATTTGCTATAATATATATATATATATATATATATATTTTTTTTTTGTTTAAAAATAATATAGAAAATCAACTTAAGAGTGAAAATAAGAAATTTCAGGGTCACAAAAAGTGTGAAAAAAAAATTGTTTGTTAATATTGTGAGTGATTTTAAGCATTTTAAATTGATATGTTAATTTTTAAATACAAAACAAAAAAATAAATGAAAATATTATTTATTATATTATTACATAAATTATATTTATTATTATGTCAATTTATATATAGTGGTTTCTTAGTAAAATTGGATATAACATTTTTCAGGTTTTTAAAAGACAAAAAACTAGTAATACTGTATACACAATATTTTTCACAACAAATATGAACTCTAGCATTAAAAAACCTTATATCATCATTGTATATTATAGTAATGCTAGAGTTCATCATTCCTATCATTATATCATCTAAACCCACCAAAAATTATAAGTGTTGAGTTGTCAAGTTGTTATTGATTCTCATCTAAACCCATCAATAATATAATTTTATTGTATATTATATCATTCATATATAACCCATCACCTCAATGGTTTTCAGAAATATATTGTGATTCTAGAGTTATAAATTATGGTGAAGAATATATATTTTAAACCAATGAATGAAACAGTTCTTAGTCTATTCTAACTCAATTATTATTACTCAACACAAGTCTCTGCTAAATAAAGGACGACTACTTTTTATATATATATATATAACCCATCACCTTAGTGGTTTTCAAAAATTAATTGTGATTCTAGACTTATAAAACACGGCGAAGAATATAAATTTTAAACCAATGAATGAAAAAGTTCTTAGTCTCTTCTAACTCAATTATTACTCAACACAGACTACTTTTCTCATTAAAAAAAGAAGAAAAAAGAAGAAGGATAAACTACTTATATATATAATTGAACAACTACAACAACTGAAAGAGAAGATTGAAAACTAATTCACTTAATGAATAAAAATACTGAGGGTGTGCATCTAACCCACGAACTCAATGAAACCATCCCAATCCAACACCTTAGGTTGGTTTTCTTGTTTTGGTCGGTTGGGTTGGGTTAGGTTAGAATTTTATTTTGAGACTCAAGTTGGGGGTAGTTCAAGTTAATCATTTTTCAACTAATATGATCCAAGCAGATTCACAATATATATATATATATATATATATATATATATAAAATTTTATTTAATGACGCTTATTTTATTTTTTTAAATTGATATGTTTTTTGTATTTTAAGAATTAGTTTTGATGAAATTGGAAATTTTCCATGTGATTTAGATATATTATGTGAATTGTAATATTTTACTATATATAATAAAAATAATTAATAAAAATCCAATTTTTTACAAGGTATAAAATATTTAAATACCGACCCAGTCCAACTCAATTCACATGAATTGAATTGAGTTGGTTTCTACAAATATAATGGATTGCTTTAAGTTAGAATTTATCAACTCGACAAACTCATTTGGATTAAAAAATTCCTCTAACTCAACTCAACCTGACTTAGCAAACCCCTAGAACTTAATAAGCCACTGAATTATAAAACTTTTAAGTCAAATTATTAAAATTTTAAAATAGGGAGAAAAGGCACCTTTATGCTTTCTTCTTTACGGAGGGCCTCCGTTGGCAATTGGATGAATTGATCAATTTGTTTACCCTTGTTCTTCCTGCACTCCTTCAACACCGTGGTCTTTGTTGGCATCATTTGGTTCCTCTTCTTTGATCGCCCCCAAAGATTAAAATAGTACGTAAAAAAAGCTGTATATGAAGAGGCGAAAAACAAAAAACCAACTACAAACCCACTTCTGAAAGAAATTTCAAAGAAGGCCCATCTATGCTTACAGCCATCCAAAGGCTCCCCACAAAGTCCGCTATTATTTACGTAGCTCTCAGGCGTTATTGTATCGGTGCTGACAAATATAAAGTCTGGCACTGGCCCTGACAACAAATTGTTAGCAACAGTAAAAATTCTAAGCCTTCGGAGCTCGCTGAGTTGCTGAGGAATTTGACCAGATAGCCTGTTGTTGTTGAGTTTAAGAACCTCCAGATTAGAGCAATAACCCATACTCGATGGGATTTCTCCAAACAAGTTATTGTTTGAGAGCTTGAGCACTTCTAAATTCGGCAGTATTTGATTTATATCATGTGGGATTGATCCTGAAATTACATTACCTGAAAGGTCTAAGTCTATAAGTTCGCTGCAGTCCACAAAGCCCGTAGGGAACTTGCCCTTGAGCCCCATGTTGGCCAGTTGTACGCGTCGAACCCTATTCTCAGATGTGTACGAACAATTGACCCCAACATATCCACAGATAGAACCTTCTGTGGGGTTGTTGAAGGTCCAAGAAGTGGCTATGTGATTGAGAGGATCTTCCAAGGAATCTCTAATAGATTTCAAGCAAGAGATATCTCTCAGGATACCAGAACTCTGGCTAAATGTATCTGGCAATGACCAGACAAGAATGTGGAGCAAAACCAGAGCTCTTGCATTAAGAACCATTTGGGTTTGAGATTTTAGCAGCATGAGTATTGACACATACGAAATAAGATGACAGGAATTAGATGGAATAATAAAAGAAACTTAGATTGTAAGATCTTTTGCTTATGTAGAAGCATCAAACCACATAAGAATAACAACTCTACACTTATTCTTGGCTAAAAAAGAGAAAGCGCGTTGTACCTTGCATCTTGAAAAAAGGACAAGCCTCTTACATACGCTAACAACATTTTCTTCTAAGGAATAGTTAATTACAGAGTCAATGAGGGTCACAATCTTTATAGTTACAAAGAAATGAAGCCGGCGTCTAACAAAAAGATCCGTGTGGACCCAAATTTCTCTTTATTGAGTGAAGCCCAACACATGTTTAGCAAAACATACATTCAAGCCTAACACAAAGAAGTTGTTAACTGTTTATTTATTTATTTAAAAAAACAAAAAACATAAATTTGTTAACTTTAAAAGGGAGTTATAAAATAAAGTATAATATATCAAAGACCGAAGCTAGTAAAAAAAAAATGATACTTTGAACACTTTAACCAATATTTCAATTGCCGACCACATTGATTGTCCATTGGCACCTAAGCACCTAGGAGTTGAAAGGGAGGGGAGGGGTTTGGGTTGTGATAGAAATTTCCTCTTGTTTGTTCTGTTTGGACCCTTACAATTCAGACTTGTTTAACCTAATTAATTAGCTAAGTAGTTACTCAAGTTAATTATTCAAATTTAGGTTAACTCATGCAAGGACGGAGTCAGGATTTGAAGTTAGGGGAGGCGGCTTTGACCATTGGCTTTGCTGCTTCTTTGTTGAGGTTTTTTTTTTTTTTTTTTTTTTTTTTTTGATGTGTGAGTTTTTTTTTTTAGGTAAAGACACAATTATTTTGTTTAAAACTTTTTAAAGGACTGGTTATTTGTTTTAAGTAAAATTTGTTAATTAGGCTTAATTATTTTTAACTTTACTATTAGTAATTTTTGTTATTGCCTAATTTATTTTGGGCTTATATATTTTGTTTTAGATTTATGATCTATAAATTTTTTTTTAATGGCCTTTAAATGAGGAAAATGTTAGAGGAAAATGGAGTTATTGTATCGGTTCTGACAAATATAAAGTCTGGCACTGGTCCTGACAACAAATTGTTAGCAACACTAAAAATTATAAGCCTGTGGAGCTCGCTGAGTTGCTGAGGAATTTGACCAGATAGCCTGTTGTTGTTGAGTTTAACAACCTCCAGATTAGAGCAATTACCCATACTCGATGGGATTTCTCCAGACAATTTATTGTTTGAGAGCTCGAGCACTTCTAAATTCTCGCTGAGTTGCTGAGGAATTTGACCAGATAGCCTGTTGTTGTTGAGTTTAACAACCTTCATAGTAAAGCAATCACCCATGCTCGATGGGATTTCTCCAGACAAGTTATTGTTTGAGAGCTCGAGCACTTCTAAATTCGGCAGTATTTCATTGATATCATGTGGGACTGATCCTGAAATTACATTACCTGAAAGGTCTAAGCTTATAAGTTGGCTGCAGTCCACAAGGACACTAGGGAACTTGCCCCTGAGCCCCATGTTGGCCAGTTGTACACCTCGAACCC